>PNEQ01105479.1:0-22435 GCA_003012365.1 Medauroidea extradentata | reverse complement strand
ATACAGTAAAACCCTGTTAAGACGTTTTTGAAGGGACTTTACACCACAAACTTCTTAGCTGGGAAAACATCTTAAATGGGAAAACTGATTTTAAAACTTAAGTCATTGTTGTAGGTGCAGCCTATATTAAATTTTATTTCGGAGTCGCAAGGACAATTTAATGTATAGTAAAATCCCTTATTTACACTTTTCAGGGGGACAGAGTGAACAAGTGTAAATAGTGGGGAGGGTAAATTAAGGGAAATCTCGTAAAACTCATTCAGCTTACCTTATTTAGTGCTTTTGTTTTCATGTTTAGAAAAACTCTTCAGGTAAAATCAAAGTGATACTATCTGCAAACAATGCATTTATCATATTTTGTAACATAAAACTTGGTATAGTTTACGTTACTAATATTGGAATTGAGTATACTGTTATGGGAAGATTCATGGTACATGCACATGCCATTTCAAGAGAACACCTTGAAATGTTACAGTTTTTTTTTTTTATTAAAACCGTTTGGTTAACACTGTTCAGCATATTACAATTTTTCTGCAATGCTACCGCGAATTTATACAGTTACATTACGCATTTGAAAGGGGTGGCTGGTTTATTTACTAAAGTCAACAAATGTTTCCACGAACTCGTCACACTTCTCCATGATCATCAATTATTTTATCGATAATGCCTATTTTTTTATTATAATATTGCCGTTATACAACCATGTAAACACGCAGCACTAAAATGGAAATGACTTTAAAACATCTTTTCATAACGTAACATTTTCAAACACGTTTCGCAAAGTTTAGGTTAGTTATGGTTTGCGTAAACAAAGACAAACGAACGCACGTAAAGAGATCAATGTTGCCAACGCAGGTACACCGATCGATAGCGTTCTATACAATCGATAGTGCTAGCGGCGGCGGCGGCGGCAATTCTCTTGCCGCCATATTGAATTTATTGTGCCGTGAGCGCAAGCAGTACACGCGATCACGGTCGATCTGCTACAGGTTTGCACGCGATCACCAATGGTGGATTGTATTTATTCGTGTTACGCGCATGCGTTGGCCATCCTGAGTATACCTGCTCGCTGTCTATGGAATGCTATATCTCACGTCAGTTATCTATGATGACTGTACAAAACCGTAAACAAATGCGGTATTTTTCTTGCAGTTGCAGTTTCCTTTCAGTTTGTTTCCTAAAGAAAATCGCGTTCATTACTTTTATAAAAATTACATTTTTTTTTACAAAAGTTGACCGTATTACGCGGGAAATCAAGCACGTGGCAAAACGTAACATGTGGGAAAATTAACCATGGCTCTTATGACAAAAGTGATGGGACCAAACAAACCAAACGACTCAGCTGGGAAAACGTATCTCGTGGGAACGTCTTAAGCGAGTTTTACTGTATTGTACAGTAACCACAATATACTGCATTATTATTTCTCACAAATTAAAAAAAGTTAATTTATTACTCTTGCTTATTATGCCAATTTTGATAGGACAGAAATGTAGGCTTGTGTTTGTGGGCTATCCAAATTTTTAAGGCTCAGCTCTACTCTGCACAGTTGTAGCTGCCCAATACAAAACCGCATATACCAGCTGCAGTGCAAACACTGCAACGCAGAATACGTACACCTCACCACCAAAACACTCCAACAAAGAATGAATTGTCATAGAACAGACACGAAACAAGCAATAGCTGGTAAAATGGACCTAGTTGACAAACCAGTCGCAGCATATGGTGCATCACACAAACAAAACTTTGACTCCTGCTGTAACACGAAAGTAGTAACAGCCCTACCACAATCAAACAATAGCTCAGAACTAAGGCTGGGAACTAGCCTATGAATACATTACTAAATCTCTACAACCCCCAGGTCTTAACATCCGATAATCACAACCATAGCACCAGAATAGTACTACACTCCCATCACTTCTATTTGAACTTTCCCGCCACACCACAGTTCACTCCCTAGTAGCTAGGGTAACCAACCACACTTCTACCACCGCCATTACTGACTGTGCCTAAACGATGAAGCTGGGCTAGCCAGCAAAACATTGCACAACCATGCAACTATGTGTTCATCCTTTCATACGTGTGAAACTATGAAGAAATACCAGCCTGTGAATACCTCAACCTTGTGTCATTTTATTTAATTGAAATAATTTACTATAACATATTGAAACATTTTAAAAAAAGTCATACCTTCCTTATACGGCAGCTTTTTCAGCGAGACTGCTTTGGGTTGAGTATTTTCTATCACTGGTGGGGCTTCATCTTTAAATATAGCTGCTGTAACCTTCGCATTCTCCTCATTTCTGGCTGCGACAAGTTTTTCTGTTTCAGACTCAAATTCCTCTTCCTTAGACAAGTCTGTGTCAACCTAACAAACATAAGTAATTGTAACCAAGAAGACAAATTACAAACAATATAATTTAAAGTACTGAAAGTAACAAGCGAAATCAGAAACGAGGAATTCGTTTGTGCAACACAGATATTCTGCACTGATTATTTCTCATCATGTTCAGCACTCTTGACTCATTGACAATTAATACAATTAATATTAGTTTAACTTATGTTATTTTAATATACTCTCAGTATTTTATAATCTCTACCAGAAAAAAAGGTGCACTAACATTTTAGCAACCACATTTTTTAATTTTTAAACATACCTGTGTCTGTCCTCAAATTCAAATGAAAAATACTTAGTCAAGAATTTAGTTCAGTACAGGACTTTGGCTTCCTCCTTTGTTGCCAAAGAAACAAATACTGTAATTACTCTGAAACGTTACTGCAGTATCTATTTACATTGTAGTTTGTGTATAATTGATGCCCTCAGTGTATGTGACACTATCAATGATGAAGATAGCAATAAACATTTACATTAAGCCATGGTACTTTCTTACTGTGCATTCTGTTCGGGTAACATTAAATTACTTCAAATCATCTAACTCAATTATAATAATTCTGAAACACAAACACGTTTCTGTCAGACAACTTGGGTTACCTAGAACATACATAACCAATTATAATCGGGAAAGTTGAACAGACAAAAAATGATCCTACATAGTTTACACAATAGTAAAAATTTTATATACTGTGATGACAGTTGCAGAATATTACAAATAAATAGCACTGAAACATAATAGGTAGAGACACCTGTTTTTCATGGCGCGCAAAATCGTGAAATTATTGCGAAATTTGCCACTTCTGTTTGAAATCGTGAAATTGATCAATTATGTGCGAAATTATGAAAGAATTGCGCAATTTTTTATGTATTCTGTAGTAAATTACGTCCGATTCGAGATATTGAGTATACGAATCGAGAAAATAGATTTTCGACCACGAGTCAAAGCGAGTTTCGAGAGTATCGAAAGAGACACAAAAATGGCGGCTGTTTGGATTAAGTAACGCAAAGTGTTCGTTTATCCTGGTTTTACATGATTCCCATTTATTTTTGTTTGAAATTCTTAATGATAAACTATATATGTATTAATCTTTTAATACGGCAATATTAATTACGACTAAAGAAATTAACGTCTGTAATGATGTGATGTACATTTTGTCAGAATGAGAGTCTCGGAAAATTACGGAATGTAACCTTGCTTCACATGCACCGCGTAAAATACAAGGCACGAATGACATAATCCAGCATAATTTTTCTCGCAACAAATAACAGTGAAAATAACAGGGGTAAAATTGTTGCGTCTTAAATAGAACATTTAGAGGCGAAACACGAATGAACAAATTCAAGGTGTGTTGGTTATGCTATTCAAAATTTTTTTATTCTTTATGGCGTTCATAACTTCGAGTAATTAATACAGTTGCGATGCCATACAATATGACGTAAAAATATTTATCTCGCCATTTAATTGTATAGTTGAGTGGTTATAATTGTAAGTGGTCCAACATAACCTAATATTAAGTTCTGAATTTTCAAAATTTTTTGTAGAAAAGTGTCCGATTTTACTTGAGAAAAATAATACCGATAACAGCTTATTCTTGCAACTAATGTTAGTTTATAAGATTTTATCCCTCATTCCAATCATATGTATTGGTGTGTTTAATATGCCTAATCTAACCATCAAATGTAACGAATAGGTAAATTTTCAACCACTCAATTAACATATATGTAAAGAAAGTAATTTTATTTAAATATTTAACTAAAAATACAATACTTCGCACACATTTGTTACCTCCAAAATTTTTCTTTGACGTTTACAAAATTAGGGAAATTTATGACGAAATGACTTAAAAATTGGCGAAAAAGTCAACGAATTCGCCTTGTCAAAATTGACGAAATCATGAAAATATTTTTACCGAAAACAGGTGTCTATAATAATAGGTTTGTATTTTCAACAATATCTAATTAACAATGTAACTTCAAGAATAAGAAAATAACCATTCCTTGAATAGGCCTACAAAAATTAGCACTTTTTAAAATATTTTCAATAGCAAATGTGGTGGTTTCAGTTGTACACATTTCTTTAGGTAGCATATTTTACATTTTATTTATTTTTAAATTTTTAGTGCCAACTTTCTCTGGCTTTTACCAGAGTTGGCAGGCAGTCTTTTGCCCATCAAACATATGCAATTAAGCTCACACACTGAAAGAGTAACACAAACATGTTTCGGGCCAATCATGTCCTCTCCCATCTTTCTCTTACCATGAAGCAAAGGGTACGAGCTCGTTTGTCTTAAACATTATTTTTCAGCTTGAGGGTGCTGCTTGTTCACAACAACCATACTGTATTTAATGTCTCAATAACGAAGAATATAATACACACAATAAAATAGCAAACTTTCTATGATTTTGAAATGTATCCTATAGTTCACATTTTATATGGAAGAAATATGAAACACAAACCTTTATCACCTGTTTCTCCACTTCATTGGTTTCCAGCTTCGAAACAACTTCTGGCACGACGGGAGCTGGCGGAATTGGCGGTTGCGGTGTAGGCGATGGTGACTTGGTCGCCACTGTAGGAACTGGTGTAGTTACGGGAGATGCTGATTCTTGTGGTGGGGCTGGCAGATCTTGTGTGGGCTCAACAAATGCATCCATATCGCTGCCCTCCTTTTCCGAGCCCTTGCGGTTAAAGTCCTTCATCTTGGCAACCCTCTTCTGCTTTGACCTCTGGACGGCCTTACCTGCAACAGAATCAAAATATAACATTAAAGAAATCGACTTAGTCATAAAAAACCCTTAATTACTAGAACTAAACTTCTTCTTTACATTGGAAACTTCATTCGAGGTAGGTAGTAAAATTCTCTAAACTTAACACAATTTTGTACAATACAGCTAAAAAAGATTATCGAATAACAGTCAAAGCATAAAAAAGATTTACAATACGACTAGTGACTACTACACTACTGAACAAGTATAAATAGACTGCTAATGCTACATAAAACCACTTTTTTAAGCTACAGAAATGACATACATCCAAAAAAACCTTCATCTTGCCCAGTTTCAAACAGCAATTATTGTGGGATCACCATACTAACATCCAAGTTGTCACTTATTAAGCACTACACAACCTTACATTTCTTCTCCCTCTCATTGTAGGCAAGTTTTTTCAAGCAGCTAGATATTTTAATTAAAATAAAATAACCAATTCTAATGTCCTCATTTACAACACTTTTGACAAAGCCCTGTAGCAAATTTTTTGAACAGCTTACACTATGTATAAATCAGATTTCAACTTCCACAATCATCTTCATTTGTCAATATCTTTAGTGAGTGTGCCATAACAACCAGGCACATATGAAATCAATGTATCTCTATCAACCTGGAGATCACATTAAGTATTGTATTATCATCCCCCTTTGCTTCCATAATTCCTGCCAGGTTACAAATATGTAGCACTCCTGTACACAGCAATACACAAGCTAAGAAAAAAAAAATCTTTGGGGATGATTGATAGAGATGTGCGGTGGAGGAATAAGTAAGAAAGGAGCCGGCAGCCACACACATGGCACAAGCATCATACAATCTTCCCACCAGCTGGTAACTAACTTTGCTAACATACAGTACTTCCATACTATGGAAGTAATTTGACTCCAAGCAATATTCCTAGGATGGAACTTAGCCACATAAAAGAATAAGTATTTAACATGATTTGTGCAGTTTCTAAAAAATTACAAATAAAAGGCAGACCTCTACACCACCAGTCAGTGTTGGGCAAAATTAAATTGAACAATTAAAGATTATTAATTGTTAATCAAGTTTGTTTCAATAAAAAAAATAATTAAAATTGTGAAAATTAACAAGTAATTAACTATGAGTTTTGCATGTAACAATTAATTGATTAATTGTTTTGCATGTAACAATTAATTGATAATTAATTGTTTTAATGTGTTTGTATAAATGCATTAATATTATGTGCAACGACTACGGCACGGTCTTGAGAAAAACACAACTAATTTAAAACACAAATAAAATGTGAAACCTACAAAGCACAAATATGTTGTGATTTGTAAACAAATTGCGATATTCGCTTGGTGCATGACTGCAGCATTAAGTAATGTATGTACCAATGCCAGTTCTTCCAAACATAACAGCATTATACTTAAATGTGATTTTGTATTTTAAAATTTTTACATTTGGTTTTAAAAAATTATTACATTGAAATTTTACGTAATAAATGTTATTTTAATACATCAAAATTAAAACAACCGGCACAGTTAATAGATTTATCAGCAGTGCACCGCTTTTACTATCCCCACTATGCACTCCGCACCTAGCGATACTCCCGAATCAAGATCAAGACATTAGTACTAACGGTACCTATATAAATTTATGTTCACACGAAATTAAAGTGTCTCCCTGTAACAGAGCGAGAGAGTTGTTAATTTTAATTGTTTTTAAAACAAAAAAAAGTTAATCGTCATTTGATATAACTGCAAGATAAATTAATATAGATTAATCTAAATAAATTAATTGCAACATGCAATCAACAGTTCAACTGCAACTAATTTTAGATGCAATTAATTAAATAAAAATAATTATTTAACCAATTAATTGATTAATGCCCAACACTGCCCCCAGTAGTGTTAATACAATACTAGCTAACATCACTTTCATAAGCATGTATTATGATATTTATAATAAAGAGTTCGTTATCACAATCAACTCTGAAAGTTTATGCTAAATTTTTACATGCTCTAAGTGTTTTAGTAAATACCTTACTGGTGTGTGTGCCTAAAAGATGCAACTAGCATCGAAAATACAGAAATTATATTTAGTAGTTCAACTTGTTCCTGCCAAGCTACATACCTGACAACCTAGAATGTTCAAAAATCTTGAGATTTTCTGGGGGGGAAGAGAGACGTGCTGCTATAATAAAGTAAGAAGGGCCGGGATCCTCTCCCGGGACAAATGTTATATCCTAGGTGTAAAATCGTGGTATTTAAGTGGTTTACATATAAAATTATAGACCTACAGGTGGTAAAATTATTAATTTTATAAAAGTTTTTGGAATAACATTAACTTAGGAGACTGGAGTGGGAAAGGTGGAGAGGAAATACATCATACTCGGCCCTTATTGCTTAGTCTCTGTTTTAAGTCGTATTCTGTATCTTTAGTACATTTTACACTGCCCAAAAAAGCAAACATTGCTGTACACATCATAAGTGTAACCAACTACAAATATTTCACCTAAATAGGCAGTGGTTTTAGTTCTTGCACAGCAGTACTTCTGCACGATATCACTGTCAGGAAACATTTCTTTTAACAATTGGCCGGAATGGTTAGCATAACTCAACAGCTAATTGTGTTCAACTAATGATGTAAACTAACATTCAGAACAAGTAACTATATTATACTGGTATCACGTATGAAATTCAGTTTCTAGTTTTATTCTATTCACTTAAAATTATCATGGTGCTTTTTACTTTGTGTATATTTTAACACATTTCGGCCTGCATGCGCAAGCGAAAAGTCACATCGGCACAGCACAAAATACAAAGTTACTACCCTTCCATGAAGCAATGATATTTGGAAAGTCTTCTGTATAGGCCTGATTAAAAATTTTGTAGTGTTTCTTACTGATAGTCTGTTCAGACATTGTAAGCATCGCAAAAACACAATTCATTGGAAAATTTACAACATAGGTCTAACATAAGTAATCTCTGCATTTTGCGCAAAATGTTATGTAAAAGACGACTGAAGAACAAAACAATACATTCAATTGCCAAAAATAAGAAAAGCATGCAAGTCGAAGCTAACCCATCTCATATTGAATCACTCTTCAAAAACAACGAATAGCACTCGCACAATTCAGTACAAAGCTCACACCAACCTCTCCCAAAAGAATTGATTTGTTCATATGAAATTAAAATTTATTTCTACAGTTAATGGTAGATCCATTGACTTGCGCACAAAATGTTCATTCGAAAGTGAAAGACATCGCAAAAAATTGTGACAATTTAACGTAAAAAAAATTGTGGGCTTGAAGGATGTATAAAAACAGTCAGCTTCATTCTTAAATCGTGAGAATTGGCAGGTATACAAGTACACAGACAGTTATACTTAGTTGATAAGCCTAAAGTTTTTAAATGTAAAAACAAAGACATAACCTAAGCTATTCTTATATGTAGCCTATTCATTTTTATGAATAAAACTTTTTTTTCCTTTTATAAATATAATCAACAGACTAACACAGCTATAGACCTACATAATAAAATCCAAAACTTACAATAAAAAAAACAGAGATTTGTTAGTAACCATTATATGGTAAAAATGAATTGTGTATGTTGATGGAAACCAAATGTCAAACCCTACAATAACCCAATGCTGACTATAACAGCATTTGGCAGAATGTTTTGATATCCTCATTTACAAACATTTTGTACATTTCTACTAACACCAAAATCACTTGCACAACTGTAAAAAATGGTACTGTGAGAGCAGAGACCTAGTTCATTAACAGAAGAGCAACTAATTTACTCATGTTAAAGACTGCTCTCCTAGCTGGTAGATGGCTGTGGATGTGAACTAAAATAGCAAGCGGTCTGAAGCACAGCTAAAAATAGAACCTCTGTGAGGCCAACTCCCAGACTCCTAGTGCTGCACATACTAACAACATCGGGGCAACAAAAGTGTCACCAGGCTGAAATATTTTAGTGCCAAAAATAGCAACATATCCTTCAAAATACCACACTGTAAGCAGAAAACTCCATAAACCATACTGACACTGCCAAACACTGTACAACACTCACAAAGTTTGCTTAAATAACAAAAGGAAATAACTACACAAGTTATTCCTAAATGCTTAAGTGAAACCATTGTAGTGGCAACATTTTCTTATACAGCAGTATCGAAGTACGTACTAATGCCACAATATTAACTATCATACGCCTTCTAAATGCACTTGAAATAAACTAAGTATCCCAAACAAGAAAACTCTTATCACTGAAAATGCTTGTACAAAATTACAGAGTGCAAACTTTCCAAACAATGTTTTAACTTAATAAATAACAAATTTTATGAAAAAGAACTGTGCGCGCGAAATGTGCACACATGAACAGTTTATTTTACTGCCAACTGTGCATCTATATGTTATGTGCCCTAAACAGTAATTTGCTTTACAGGCAAGTATGACTGTAGAGGACGTTCTTTTTTGTATGTAATTAGCATCGTATTCTTCCGTCTCCAGTTGACCAGCATCATTTGCGCAATTACACCATATACATATATAACTACATTACATTGTGTCCTTTATAGTCTCTGAAAATTTAACTGCAAAATTCTTTCTTAGTCATCTACTTGGCAATTACCAACCCAGTATTTTAGTGCTGTTTTTTCTCCGCGGAAGAGACCCCCTTGTCGTAATAAACACTTCATAGACTTTTTAAAAATATTTTCTTGAGCTTTTCTTTACAAAATTCTCCTTACCGTTTATCACTTTCAATTTCCGCTGCCAGCCATTCAACATCCTGCATTATCAAGCTGCGGACTACACGAGCTGATAGTACTTTCAATGAAACACTGCCAAGCCTGTATTGTAGAGTAACCTTCCGTGGATAGCTGTTGCAACATATTTCCCCATCCGCTGATAGTGTTACTAATGTGTGTAATAATTATCATAGAGGTTAAGACAGGTTGCTAGTGACGTCTAGTTGCGAACACAGCCAGTGTTATTATTTCTAAAAGAGAAATTATGTAATTACTTAAAACCATAGTGTAATTTGTCTTGAAAATAGAAGGGTTTATGAACTATTATGGGGCCTACGGTGGTCGAACCTCGGCGGGGTTGGTCCCGGATTTATTGCGTGTGGGTGAGTAAACGTTCCTGACGCCGTCGGGCGGCTGGTTTTGTCCCCCGCCTCCCACATTCCTTCGCTATGTCTCGCTAGTCGAACAGCCGGCCCACCTTCCTCTCTGCCTTCTCTCATACACTGTGTGACTGCCAGAAGGCTGGAACACGTAGTGGATCTTCATCTTTACTATATACTGTTCTTAACAAAACTCTGGAACAATGTTACTATATGTTCTCAGGTAATTATTGTACAGACAGTAGAAGACCTTTAACAATTTTTATCGCGTAGCGTACATATTTTGTACGGGAGTACAGTGGCCAGTACACGAAGTGCCACGTTAGTGGGCGCGATGCCGCTTCAGTCGCACTGCCGTAGCATGAATATTGATAGCGAGCTTGTGGGGTCAGTGGCTGTCGGTCGAGCCACGTGACAAGCACGCGCTGATGTGACGTCATTAACCTCGCGCCTGAAGACACGTCGCGTCGTGTGTGGTTTCCCTTCCGTATATCTTCCCTGCCTAACTTTCGTAGTTCGACCTGCCTTTGACAGTTGATTCCTTAGTTTGTACTTCCATTACATTCAAGTGACACGGATAGTATGTTGATAGCTTGTGTGTGTATACACACGCAAACACACGTATTTCGTACGTAGAAAACTATGCACACGTCAGGGCGTTTCCTCAGGGTTCTGTCTCGCCTTACATCACACGAACCTCCCCTCCCCTTTTTTTCTGAACCCAACAACCCCAACCCAAATGCCAACCAGTGAATTACAAAATTCTCATAATTAGATAAACACTTTACCAATGATAATGGTTCTGGGTCGAAAGTGCGTTGAAACTACGAACGATATATTTTGTACTGCTTCTCTTTCGAAAACTACCGACGCAGTGATGAGACATCGATCGCAAAAAATTTACCGACACCCCCACCTCTTCAATAATTTCGAAATTTGCCAATGGCGTCGAAAGTTTTTGTTGGGAAGAGCTTCGCTGCCTTTCTTATCCATGGTGAACATACCAGAGGAGGGTCATGCGATTATCTAACGAAAAATTCGCCAACATTGGGAACAGACGTCAGATAGTAAAAAGAACAGGAGGAAGATAATATAGCTGGTCTACAACGCGAGCGAGAGCTTTGTGTTGTCAGTAGTGAGGAGCGAACGTCCACGAAAAGAGCGATGTAAAACAGAACTGTGGCCAGTCTGGAAACCACCAAGTATTTCGCTGTTGGGATACGTTCAAGCCTGCCACTGATAGCGAATTTCCTCATGGTTAATGTCGATAGTTCCTCAAAGAACATGTATGCAACACTTTCCTCGCCCCCTTCTGCGCACTCTTTCTTTATCAGACATGATGACGGCAATCACATTTCCGTAAAAGCGTCCCGGCTATTTAGATCGCCACGCACTGTACACATCTACAACGAAAACAATTTCATTCGAAAACCATTCTAATGTTCATTTCAGTTACGTGCGTTACGGTGAATATAGTTAAAATGAGAGGTTTTACTGTTAGATTAATATACGTAAGTTATGACATAGTTCCCGACCCTCAAAGCCATGCTCTTTAGTTCGTATTTTTTTTAGAGATATTAATTTTTCACCCATGAACGAGAGCAGATATCAAAAATCTGGCTGGCAGTTTTGTTTAAAATAGTTTTCTCTATATTACCGGACTTTTTAAAGGTAGTAAATACAATGGCTTTAGCTAATATGTAACTAACGAAAATGTCGTTTAAGAAACCATAAGAATTTCTTGTTTTGAAAAAAAAATTTGCTATCATGGCAAATACTAGTTTAAACAAAACTGCCAGACGGATTTTTTTATATCTGCTCTCGTTAAATTAAAAAGAAAAAAACCATCGCAAAAACAGTAGAAATTAAGAGCATGGCCTTAGTGTTGTTTACAAACATTGGAAATGCAAGTACACTGTAGGAAAACCGATAAGGCTAGCACTTAAAACACAAAAATGCGAGTTGCTGAGTATAAGGGGCATATAAATTACTCGCTCTTTGTGCTGCCGTGCTTCTAGGCCTCGAACATTGAACCAGGCTGAACCCTTAAACTCTTACATTTTGTTGTGATAAAATGAACACCATGCTGCCGAGAATAATTGAAAATTATTATTTATCGGGACCTAAGACGTTAAGCGCGCGGTCATCGCCATGTTATTATTATTCATTTGTACCAGCTATTTTTGTCTTATTTCAGACACAAAATGTGACTAACCTTGTCTGTTAGTTTAGTTTGTTTAGTATAGTTTTCGCGTAATGGCTTAAGGAGAATTGATATTATATTGGCTAATTTCACATTTTTCTTCTCAGAATTTCATAAGAGCGAAAAATAAAACAATTCAATATGGCGACTAATGCAGAGGCTTGAAGTAAAAAATTTGCATGTTTCCGTTTTACGGACTACACCAAAACCAACTGACAGACCTAACTGAAAAAATTCGCAGTGGATAAAGACCTCGCAGGCTACAACGTCACGTACATAAAAAGAATAGTACAAACTTTTTGTATTTTAATAAAAATGGTGAAATTTAAAATAAGAATTTTAAAAAATTCAATTTTTTTAAATTCAAAAAATGTTTATTTTGTGATTTCAACATAGCTGAATTTGTAGACTACAACATCGTTAGTCACTGTGAATTTTTTTCAGTTTGACAAGTGAGTTGGTTTCAGCGACGTCCTTAAAATGTAAACGTGCGAATTTTGGGTTTAACGAGCCGGTTGCGCAAAAAACTATGCGAGATAAAAAATTTTTATAGGAGGAAAATGTATTTACATTTTATGTAAAAAAACTGGTGCAAATAAAATAAAAATATTATGAAAATTGTGGTAGACTGCGCCTTTAACTTTAGAGTGTAATACAATGTATATACTTAATAAAGTGCGCCAATTTGGACTACCTTTATTGATAATCTGGTAAAAAATTATCTTCGTTAACAAGCAACGTGTAGTTACATTTTACAGGGCCACCACCTCCATCACCATTAGCTCATCTGCAGCTTTTTATTCCTGTTGACTTATTCCCGTCTTTCCCGCTCATCAACAAGTTGTAAATGATGTCGTGCTACGTAACTGCTGAGGAGCCTGTTGCACTACACATGCGGAACTTTTCTTCATTTCTTCAGGGTTCAAAATTTGACAAGATTTATTTCAAAATATTACAACAGAGTTAAGCTTACTACCTCAAATTTCAGTGATCATATTATATACAAAATATTAAATCCTAACTAAGAAATAATTATATAGTATACCATTTTTAATCATTATCTCTCATAGTGCCTATATTATGCCTACCACCATCCCCGTCCTATGATAGGCCTAAGCATCTAATCGTAAAATGTAACGTTTATTACAAGACACAACAGGCAAGCCGTCATAGCCTTCATTTTAATAGAAGTGAAAACTGTAAAACAAAAGATAGGGCACAACGACTTAAACGGTACTACACTACCTCGTGTACTGGACATGAGTACCCCATAGTTAAAAACATCAGAATTCCGCGTGCCCCTATGGTATTTTTTAATGTTGTGAACAGCAGGAACAACTTCTTTCTCATCTATAAAATTAACATCAGACATACGCCTAAATTCAGACAAGAAATATTCTCAAACTATTCGTAAACATCGGGAACTAAACATTTAGAACACGACTTGGCAGCCTGAGCAAACAGAATCGGTAACGAAGAACCACTTCAGGGATCTTAACGTTTATTTCAATTGTAATATTAAAAGAGTAAAATGTAATATAACGTCCTTACTTATTATGCTCTTGTGATGATGTGAAGGACAGTCATTATAAGCTAACACTCATATTTTTAACTAAGAAACCGTCAGCTAGTAATCGGATGCAGCATATCTTTCACGGAGATCTTGAGGACCTGTAGCGTTGTCCAGTCAATAGAAAGGATGGCGCGTGATTAGGAACGGGGGGTACGGCAGACCCACAAAAATTAAATTACAACACTTAAAATAACGTGGTACATAAATAAACTTTACACAATTTTAAATCTACAAGTTTTAAAATTTATTATGAAACAACTACAATACAACAAACCTGGCTAACGATATCGCGCAACTTTACGAGCAAGCATTTACTCCTGTCCTAGTATGTTTTTATTTGGCAAACTGGCTTCGATAAACCTACAATTTTAAATTGAAACTATTAGATATGAATTATGTTTAATTCCCTCTCAACATATGCAGTAGAAAGTTATAAACCTCAGAGGCTGGAAACTTGCAGTACAAGAGTGGCATGTTAGCCTCGTACAGTTTTGAAAATAACGTAAAGAACTGAATAAAACTGCCGTGCTCCTTTCCACGCCACAGCGGCGATTGGTCTTCCTGACCTTGAGACACCTCGTAGAAGGTCATCGAAAAAAAGGGGGGGGCGACAGTCTCGTTCAAGGACGCCACGAGCATCAAACTATGGGAGACAAAGGAACAAGTTAATTCTGATTCGCGTTAATATTAGGTATCCAACTGCGACGGTAGGCATACCAATTACGTCGTTGCAGCGAACGAACACTACGAGCGGTTACCTCGTGCTTGCACAGCTCGTACTTTATATCGTACACGTCAACACAAAAACACTGCTAGTATTAACATGGAGAAGCTGGGAAAATATGCTAAAGTTGTGCATTGCACAACTACTACGTTCCCACTTTACGTACAACCAAACAGGTTTATTTCCCATGACAAAAACGGTTTTCGCTCGCAAGAGAGTGGTTAAGTTGACACTAAAAACTTTTATTGAAAATTTCAAGAATCTTAAGAGTCGATTTATGTACCACGCCCTCTTATGTCAACGCAACGAAGACAAAATAACAATCCTAGAAAACTACTAGTAACTTCGAGTGCAAACATGTTGCCAACGCGAAATGTTTTTATAGAGAACTTAATGACACCGTAATAACAAAATCGAAAAACCAGTATTCCAGATATGCTCGATTTTATTTCCTAAGTTTACTTTAGAGCATTACTTTGAATACAAAAAATTGCAGAGTTACATAACGTGATTCACCGCAGTCTAAAACAGAAATCCGAAAATATGATATGCTCGACAAATATCCCTCCCTCTTCCGCCTTTTACTATTTTTCACCTAAAAGTTCAGCCAATTAGGTGGTGTGTATTCGCGCGTAGGGAAAATTTCCAATATAATTAACAAGATCATTAGTTAGTGGTAGTCATGCCCAAGATAAGAACCATATTAAAACAGAAACATACCTAAGGCCACAGGTTCAGACTTTTCTTACTAATAGATAGTTAGCCAAAATTACACAAATTTAGTACTGAAAAAAAAATTGCTCCATACCAAACGCAATTTTCAAATATATGTAATTGTTTTACGATACTTTCTCCCTTTCAGGATAAAAAACAGTATTCAAAGAAACATGTGAAAAGAACCTAGTTGCCGTATCCCTACATTTTCCCTGCGTGCGCCCGCGAATGTTGACAGAAAATCTACACATAATTATAGAGGGAGGGAGGGAACATAAGAGGGAGGTGCTAAGTGGGGCAGGAAGGCAGAAAAAGGCATTTAAAAAAAGAAGTGAAAAAAATCTCAAATGTTTCTAAAAACTGCCATTAATGACCCTTATCATTCAGCACCATTTAAAATTTCAAAACCTTTGTTTATGAAATTATGTTGTCATAATATATTGCACTTGATGTTATCACCAGTACTAAGTTTTTATTTGCATGAAATTTAAAATACTATATATTTTTTCAAATGTCATCTTTTTTTTTAAATTAATTTTGACAAGATATTGAAAATAGCAATATATGTTTTTTTACGCAACACACAAGATTAGGAGTTGAAAATCACGGTAACGAATTTGTTGCAGGACATAAAATCCGTCCATGAACTTAATTATTAACAGACAACTACACCTAATTAAATCACTGAAATATAAAGTTTCAGCTACGACTTTGTAATTCAGTTGTATTTGCGTCATATCACTCGTAATTTTGCAACTAACATGTCCTTGAAGGAAAATCTTCCTCCCCTACTGCCTTGCATTTATCCGTTTTTTCCAGGTAACTTCTATTCCAGTGGACGTAATAATTTTTTTTCGGCACGACAGGGCATTGACAAAAACTTAACTGAATTTCATAAAGTTTTGGAACCTCAATGCTTCATTATTTTTGTGATGGGGGCAATCAATATACGAGAAAAAAATAGTTCACATAATTATGGCAGAGACTACAGCATGCACTAGAGGAACACTACCCACACTATGGACTACAAGAATTGAATGCAACGATAAACTGTATCCTGCCAACGTAAAAACATTAATAATCTAAATTTAACTGTATGTAAAGAACCCAATTTAATATGTGAGCTAATTTGAATATTACATTTTATTCAACATGCCTCTAACACACGAACAAAAGCGTCCACGAGGTTTATTTATAGGACACGCGGTATGACGGACTGGAGTTAACTGCCAACTACTGAATCAGCGAGCTGCCGTGCATAGTGCTGAGCTAGTTCCGCGGCAGTGGAAAGGGCGTATCTGACACGCCACGTGACACGGCGGGCGATGAGTGCTATAGGTAGACAGGAGGGATACAATGAGTGTGTCATATTCTGGAATTGGAAGCGACCGAATTCCTGGCCACACCTCCCCATAGCTGGCTGGACAGCGGCCAACACAGAAATACTCTCCCGACACAGCTTGCTTGGCGTCGAGGGCGGCCCATATGGCAGGCGACAACAGACCACGCCAGCCAACAAACACACTGCCGTCGAGGCACTGCACATCAACCAGCGCCCGTTAACAACGGGAAACTATGACAAATAAACCCTTCTGAAAGAACTAATTCTTCGTCTGACAAAGAAAGAATACCATCAATGCTTTCTGCATAAAAATGCGTATAAAAATAAAACCAAATTGCAAGTAGCTCGATGAATAAAACATACATCCAACCCAGACGCATAAAAGTTTCTGGCTACACCAAAATGTCACCTACGACGTACCAATACTACGCAACAGACAAAACCAAACAAACGATTAGTAAAATCACTGACATGCCTCCAGATGGAGGTTCCCGAAACCAACATACACGCACGCAATTTCTAAAACAAGATTTTTCACCGATGAAACTTTCAGTACTGTCTGTACTCACGTAAATCCGGGAATGGACGACTTCACTGCCAGCATTTTGCACCAAGTTAAAATTCCATCAGCTAGACAATCCAGATGGCGAGGTAACCGCACACCATATGTCGGCTCAGCTGGAATGGCTGGAGAACAAGGCGGCTGGCGCAAGGAGAAAGACACCAAGGGGGAAAAACTACGAGTGGAGGGGATAGAAGCGAGCAAAGGCATGCGAGACTGGTACAGGCGTACAGCGCCGCGACAAAGTTAACCAACAGCTTCGGTGTAACGCGCAAGGATACGGACAGATGCGTAATACCTGGGATCTCCACAATCATAGAGTCCGCTATACCTACCCTATAACGAAACTTCATTACACGCTGCCATTCTTAAGTGCAGGCATACTAGCTACACTTTCCGACAAACAAACAACACGCCAACGCAAACATATCGGTTTAAGTTACGTACAAACAGTTACGTCAAGATTTAACACTGCTCCTCTATAGCGACATGTATTTGAATTTTTAAGAACCACACACGTAGGGTATATACACATCCTGAATGCACAGTAGTTCGAATGAAGTCTTGAGACCCGGCCTAGTTGGCATATGCCGTTTTCCTAGTTTGCTACTTAGCATGTTTGAGAAAGCGGATACATGCACTGTATGCATGTTTACTTTTTAGGCATTTTATGCTTCTCGTTGAGTTTGACAAAAATTTTCCAACCAGACTTCTTAGAATTGTACATATATTTTGGTAGCCTAACATTTACGTTGTTCCGAGATGAAAATATACAGAGGCAGTATATGATTTGATTGTACTGTTTTCACACTAGTATACTGAGTTGCTCGAATTTTCCGACATATTCACCGTGTATAATTATTCACACACAATCTCCAGAACAATCAAAGAGGCAATAATACACATGGATTAAAGGAATAAATCTTAAGTCACTCAATGTAATGAAAACAATATCATCTACAATTGGTTCTGCAGAATCTTGTCCAGGGAAGAAGCAATTTCGACTCCGTATGCACTCTCTCAAGAACCAAGTAGGGTGTAGTCAACGAACCCAATCCGTTCTCATTTGCAACACGAACACTGTGCCCACCACTGCGTGACATATTCATTAGTTTCTTAATTATAAAAAAATCTCGCCCATTAGTTAACGATGTCAAACGTACTTTATCTACTAAAATAACTTTTTTCCACCAACCTACGCACAGACTGTCGAAGGTGCCAGGACAAAAGTCGGCGTGTGGTGGTAACAAACAAAGCGATTCGGTTCATTACATACGCAAGCAATTTTTTCATCAGATACAACCACTCGATTCCGAGTCGTAGCCACTTTGATAATCAAAGCACTCCTTAGCAGCACCGACGAACTTCATATGTAATATATCCAGAAGCAGGCGATTTTACAACGTATTATAACAAGCTATTTCCGTTCAAAGTTTTGAACAATTTCTTTTATTTAGATAGTGTTTTGAAATAAGCGAGGTGTGCTATTTTCACAGTTACAAGAGTAATCTGAGCAAATAGTCATGTCATCGAACCAGGAGTAGAGTGGCGTACGAAAAACTATGAGTTTACCGCGGGGGGAGGCAATTTCCTCAGCTGCGACATTGGGTGAGAGAGATTTTGGTCAGCGCTAAACACCGAAACCTTCAGTGCTGATGAAGGGTGACATGAAAGCGGCGTCGGATGAAGGGGCGGGGGAAACGGGAAATCCCGAAGAACATTGGGGAGATCGACCCCGCCGGGAATCGAACCAGAATCCCCTAGGTGGGAGACGAATGGTCTGCACATTCGGCTACCGCAGCCCTTTGCAAGGCAGGTATATTGCAGCTAGGCCAAAATTTCCCGACAGTGATGAAAGGTATGTTACTAAGGAAGAAATACAGCCTCCTGCATCAAGCAGTTGCTACCGATGTGAGGTACACTCCTCGTTCTCACTCGAGTAGATGACCGCCCGGATAAACGTTCGTCCGCGTCAGCAAGTCTGGGTCAGTTCCGACGACTATTAATTTAGTTGCTCCAATGACAAATCGCGCAAGTAAGATCTGGCATATCAAACGAGCTGGTTTGCATTATCACATGTAAGGTGGTGCTGGCTTACCACACCAACATTTTGTATACGCAACTCCAACGATCACCGAGAGTGGTTAACAAACTATTGCTGCATGCATTATAGATTGTTCACAATAAAATAGCCACTCTTGAGGACCATATTGTCTACAAGAATAATAATTTTAAAATAATATAATTTAATTAGCCTTTGACTTTAGCCTGTAGTAAGACACACACTTTCTTACTTAGGGTTACGTATAATATATATGAAACTACTGTTTAAAAAATACTAACTCTATTCCAAACCAACGAGTTTTATGCACCACTGTTGACAACTATTTAGCAAGGATTTTAAACCAGAGTCGTATTATTGACCTTCAAACATAAGTCCGAGAGGCATGTAACTCGGGCTAGGCCAATCGTGTTCGAAATTATAATTAACGTTGTACCAAAAATACTCTACAGTCAGAAAAGAAACTTGCTGAAATATGCGAAGTATAAAATATTAATCCCGACACAAACTTGGGAGCTGAATCGTGCCGTAAGAGAAGCTTCGACCGCACCAAAATTTAACCCGCCTACGCATTTTTCGTCATGGGTGTATGCTAAAACACAGTTAACAGCATAATCTACAGACGTGTTTCTCTGCGCCGCATAGGCAGATAAACAAAAAATTTAATACTAGTATAATTATTGCATTAGTGAAGAAACAGAATGACCTTGAAAATTCGAATGTGGCGTTAGTAGAGAACAATGACGAATACAGCCCGTCCACTTGAATCTTGGACATAGATGCCGTGTTTGAAATCCTTTTACTGAAACTAAAATGATACTTTCTAAAATAGTTCATATACAATACATAAAGAAGCATTACGGTTCTTAAGAATCTAACGGACGTCACATCAGAGCCTAAGTCTTCTGAAAACACGCTAGTAGTCCTAAGAATTACTCCATAACTGCATGCATACAAACTACCAGACATACGAGAAATGGACTTCTACGAAACACCGACGATATGTCACTTTTGCGTGCACGTTCACTCTAATCATCACCAGCTGATGCGTCTCAGCTCGGGTGAAAGTGCTACCTACACAGGTCGACTAGGGGATGTCAACGAGGGATATGTCCACGCTACATGCCTCAAATTCGTGACACTCCAAAGTTTTCGTTATCTCCAAACAGCAGAGACTAGTCTATAATAACTCTAGACAGTCTCTTAACGACCGTCATTAAGATAGTAGTGTGCAATTGTCTTTAAATGGTCTCGTTATCGCCATCTTTGTGCAATGCTGTACGTTTGACACCACTGAGCTCTGCTCGAAAATGCATAACCCGCGTGAGTGATTGTATTATTTTATAAGATTACATGAACCGAATTTACACTCGCAACTTACACGAGACTGGTAAATATGAACTAGTAGGGCCAGTTTAGATTTCTGTGGAATTATTTTAAAACAAATGGCATACACTTTTAAAACATTCGATTACTTACGCTGACCATAACATATAGCTCGCCAAATCAAATAAGCACTCCCTGAAAACTTTTTAGACATTTCAGTTATTTAAAAAAATACATATTCCTCCATTACTGACGAATTAGTATTATTTACTGCTTACTGGAATAAAATTAGGAAAACTATAAAAATCTCAATCTCGGAGATGTTAGCTGAAATTTACAGTATCAGGCCTAATACAATAGCAGTACCACTTCATTTGCAGTACAATCTGACAACTAACACGATGAAGGACTGGGAGAGCTTCGGCACTCGGCGCACACCTGCTCGTCTACCATCCGCAGCACCGCCATGCAGTGTCATAAGGGTGGAAGGGAATTGCGAAGGGGGCCACCTTAACGCCTCCTTAAACCTTGGAGGGAGGGGGAATAACGTCCCCCGACTCCCCTCCATTTGTCAACATTTATATTTCAGAATGGCGCTGGTTCATTTGATTAGTAGGGAAAAGTATGGAGTATCGCACACAAGCGCCAAACTGCGAGTTTCTTTTTTTAAGTAATTCCCTTCCCCCTTGTTTTTTTAAGAAAATCTTGTACGTCCCTGATCTTGAATCCAAGGGAAAGACAATAGATTGGCGTCCATAGTATGGGTGGTTCGGGATAAAAGTAGCCTAAAAAAATTTCCCTGTTCACTTTTTTCCATCCTTATAATTTGTATTTTGAAAAGTAAATCACACAACGGCAACAATAATAACCGTTACCTAACTGTACGTAACATTCTATAGTAGGCAAACTTTCACACCGTACCGATATATTGGTACGTCAAACCAACGTACTGCGTCTCTATAAACTAAATCCTAGCTCGAATACAAAAACCTACTTATTTGTACGCACAAATCCTAGCGAATAAAAGTACGCTAAACGTAACCATTCAAACGAACATGTTTTAATGACTGCTACTTAAGGGCGTTGGACCCGTAAAATTTAATTTTTTTTATATTTGTGCCAAATACCGTTCAACTTTTGCACATCAGATAACATGTCATTTCCCCAAATAAAAAAATAGGCCCCATAGTTTTTGCAAAATCACTCATCAAAGTCACGAAATGGCCATTACGGTGCAGCTAAAATCAAAAAAGTAATTAACTAATGAATTCAAAATTACGGGAACTGAAAGTCAGTGCATCAATGCATTTCATGACATGTTTGACAAAAGTTAGTTTTGAATATTTCAGTAGTAGCCGAAAATCAAAGTTATGCAAAAATTTACTCATTTTCATAATTTTTTAAAAAATACACAAATATATCGCTTTGTTTGTGTTTACAAAAGTGTCTTGTAGTTCACATCATTAAGTATCGATATTGTTGCG
The DNA here is from genome assembly GCA_003012365.1 of Medauroidea extradentata. Taxonomy (NCBI): domain Eukaryota; kingdom Metazoa; phylum Arthropoda; class Insecta; order Phasmatodea; family Phasmatidae; genus Medauroidea; species Medauroidea extradentata. The sequence continues at coordinate 187 of PNEQ01105479.1, read as the reverse complement.
TGCCATGTTCCTGGAGGCCAGTGGTCGGCGGCTGTTTCGTAACACCTTGAGGGCTGGCCGATGATTCAAAGCCCGGGTGGCTCATAGTGGGAATCCCGCCTAACCTACGTCATAGATACCTGTCCCAACTGCGTCTTAACCCTTCGAGGGCGGCGGACGTGACTACTAGCACATCCGAAACATGATG
>PNEQ01105478.1:83827-117691 GCA_003012365.1 Medauroidea extradentata | reverse complement strand
TTTGAATGTTACGTTTGCAAGCATACTGTTTCTAATTGCGTTCTTTTTTAACTCACCGAACAGTAACAACGTCGAAATTAAATTTACAGTTAGTTGTATTTCACTGACAGAATTAAACAATTAATTAAATTTGGAATTGGAAGACATAAAAGTTGTAGTTAAAACACGTTAAATAATAATTTAATGACATGCGAAATTGCCGAGTCTTTTGAGTTTTATTGTCTTAGAGCTATTAAAGCTTATTTTTTAATTATTTTTCTTAAGAGAGCTTCGTTGGCAGAAGTTTAATTAACGTCTTGGAAAGTTTTAACAGCACTGAAGACGGCCACCGCACAATCGGTCATTCATTATTCGCTCGCTACGTCGTACAGGAGTAAACCGCGGTGCAGCGGAGGTGGTTAACGAACGTAATAACGCAGAGGCCTAATGTCGTTAGGAATAACCCGGGCACTTTATTATCACCGAACAAGACGTAACTGTTGTTTCTTACGCCTCAAACGCGCGGAACCAATCATTTAACGAACCGACGCGAGGAAGTGATTAGCAGACATCGTCAAGAGATGACGAGTTCGCCTTCACTGGTGTAGAAATATAAAAAAGAATTGGGTAAATTACTCGCGGCCTTTTGAAATGTGCAACTTCATACACATCTTGACTATAATTCAGACTTAGTAAATATTTTCTTATATCCAGAGGACCGAGAATATCGCGAATTATTTATAGACGACTTAACATTTCAAAATATTATACACTTTATAATTGCCTGATTGGTTGGGCCGCGAAGTTTTCACAAGAAAATATTTTGCCGCAGTTTGTTTCATTGACACGCAGCATCGTGGTTGTTAACAGTGTCTCTTTGTGAAGTGACGTCACTCTTATGACTGTTCCGATCACAATAAGGTTCCTGTAAAACTACACGTATGTGATTTCATAGTACAATCCCAAGATACGTAACTGACAAAACATCAAGTCACTGACCATGAAAGGAGTACTGCAGATTAAAGAAGCTGGGACAATATTGTTATCACGAGATGTTCGTGGCCATATTGATTGGGTCAGTGTTAGTAAATATCTCCTTGAGGACTATGAACCAATAGCAGACCTGCATGAAAACACTCACTGACTGCCGCGCTACCTTGTGACATGTATAACTGTCCACTCACTGGAGCAGCAGTCAATGTACAAGTAGCTGAGGACATAGTGTACACAGGACTGTGCAGTCCAGCCGGCTGGTCGTTGAACCCTCGGAATTAACGGGTCTTAACTAATTACTAGGGACCGAAAAAATTTGCGTTTTCTGTTAGGCACAAGCTAGATTTAAAATATCTAAGTTTCACCATTGGTGTTTGAATTATTTTTCACCTCCTGGAGAGGGTTGAACGAATAATATAGATTCAACTGAATGCAAACCCAGTCATATGGTATCACTATATCAGCGAGCAGCCAATGAACAGCTGTTGTCTGCTTGAATACACAGATATTCTTGAAGGCTAGCCTATATGTCAGTGAACCCGTGAATATTACCAGACTAATAATTATACGTATATATTTTTTTATTTGTTCACCTTGGCAAATTTACGTCTGGTTTATACAGTACGTACACAGTAATTTAATACAATGACATCGTAAAAGAGAGGAATCCTGTTAAATAGCCTATTTCGTTGCGCTCGATTTTACTTCGGCTTTAAGAGAGAAAGGCAATATTTACTGATTTGTTCGACGATTAAAAATTACCTGGATTTAGTCAAGGTACTATTAGCAAACATTAAGTGACGGAGTCAAAAGTGCACTTAGCGTAACTCATAAAAAGTATGCATTTCCTTTCGTATTTTCGTAATTTTATACTCATCTAACAACAGGCTTGTAACGTTTGCTGAAAGTTCTGTAATTAATTTTCTAAGTGTTCCCCAGTTTAATTACTTATGCGTCAGCTTAGTATCCATTAAATACACGGGATGCCATGCCAGACTGAAAACCCAAAAGTAAGTAACATAATCTTAGATTTCCTGAATAAGTGTATGATAGCTTCAATTTCCCGATCAGTTTATCAAGAAGGGTAAAACTATATGACGGTATTTTTCATTTCTTTGAAGCAGATGATTTGTGTTGCGGTGAAGCGAATCGTCACAAGGACATAGTAACGCTAGTTTAAGGCCTTGTTACCGAGTTTTGCAGTGATTTCGAAAATATTGTTTTTATTGCTACCTAATGCTCATCAAAATTTCGCTCCACAGTTTTGACACATATATGTAGCTGAACATTTTGTAGCAATGACCTCGTTTTTTGTCGTGAAAAAAAGGCGAGAATGAAGCAAAATATATTTTTTTGTTGACGAATGGTATGTTATTTTTAAAAACGCATCCATAGTATTGTGCATCGTGTGAATGCACATTGACTCAAGTTTTTTCAAAGCTTTTGGTTGAAAAATATTTGAATTATTGTCACCTGTCTGAAATAAACTGGGGAACCACGCTCTTAAGGAGTGTGAGTAAAAATCTCGTACACTGCGATTGTCAAGCAGTAGGGACCCAAATTTTTTGTAGAAAATATTTCTGCAGCAGTTTGTTCCAGTGCCTCATGTGTACAGCTGCAGCTCTGCTCCATTGTTACTGTAAACGTGTTTTGTTGAACAGCGTTTCGCATTTGACTGCACCAATCAGAATGAAATTACTGCGATACCACACGTCCCGTGATTTGCAGTATAGTGTTAAGGCGGGCGCCTACCTCGCCCTTTCTCTACGAAACAATTCCACGAGTTCCTATTGTGCCAACGTACAAATAGAGCACACACTTCTGACAAGGTTATAACCTCGTTGTTTAGACACTATACACATTATTAAAATCACTGTTTCTAAGCCATACAACATGGCTAAAAACGGGTTTTTCAGACTGCCGTACTACAAAATGTACTAACCGGAATTATGTGAAACTCAGATTGCGACCTGCACAGAACTTAGCTGCAGACTTTCCACCAAAAAATTATATGGTCACCGCTTTAAGTCCCATATTAAGAACCGTTCCGCTAGAACCTTGCACGCTATTTCAGAGCTTGGCTCGTTGAGGCGAAGCGGCATTTGTTGCGCGTTTGAAGGTCGCCCTTATGTCTCCGTTATTTGTGAGCCTCTAACACGCAGGTAGGCGGCCGTCTTTTAAGACACGAAACAGTTAAAAACAGCAAATCACTACGGACTGGAAAATTTCGCGAATTCAACGTCCTGTAGGCTAGAATCCATTGTACTATACATTATCAAGCCCTGTCTATCCGTTGATTGTCTGTTGTACCACTAAGTAGCAGCTAGTGGACACATGGTCGGCTAGAGTATATATAGTACAATGGATTCTAGCCTGCAGGTTATTGAATTCGCGAAATTTTCCAGTCCCTACCAATCACTTACCATGAAGCAGAGCTGCAGCTGTGCAAATGAGACACTGAAACAAAGTGCTGCAGAAATATTTTCACCAAAAATTGGGATCGCCATCATATTGATACTGATTTTTAGTGGAAATAAATTTACCTCTTGGTTTTAAATCATTATGAACACATTTTCAGCTCTATTTCATGGTCAACAATTGAAAGTTTTGAACTCTCGGCGTCTCTGAGTTCTTTAATAGCCATGTCTTATTGAAGTCCGCTGCCAGATGTTGCACACATGCCACTATAGGTAATTTTTAAAGCGCAGTGTGTAACTCCATGAACTTTAGGCGAAAAATTTTTTGTCCTAAGTTTGATTACAATGCCTTATGTGCATTTCTGCTTCATGGTCAGTAACTGGATGTTTTAACTTTCACTTGTCTTAGGTTTCTACTGGTAATTCACATACGTACGGTATTTCAATGTGTAGTCAAATGAGAGACGTTTCTGAACAAAATCACGCCTACTAATAACCTCAACATATAGCTGCCAAAGTACTCGTAACTGACTGGAATAAAATTGTGCTAAAATATTTCCGGGAAAAATCGTTGCTCTAGTCATTGTAATTTAACATAGGTAAGGCGTAGAACTAAATTTCTTATGTCATAAAATGGACCTCTGACTCCAATAATTGTAGTACTATTTACTGTTAGGCCAAAAACTCCTGTACATTAAGTAATATTTGTTTTTCTATTGGAAATTCAGGGCCAACAACGTAGGCCTACCAGAACAACTACAAAAAACTATTAAAATCGTTACAGCTGGAAAAATGTTTTTCAGATAGTTGATTTCCTGGGTGATGGTTTTATATGTAGAGTAAGTTATTTTTGGTGAAAAGAACGTTGTAATTTTTTTTCTACGCCTTGTGCTCTTATCTGCAGCTTTGCTTCATGGTCAGTGATAAGTAGGGACCCTGGTTTTTCACGAAAAGAATTTTGCCCCACTTTGTTTCAGTGCCTTACGTGCACATCTACAGTTCTGCTTCATGATTATTGGCAGCGTGTCTATACGAAGAGCCGTATATCATTTATCTGAGCCAATTACAATAAAGTCTCTGCAACATCTCACGGCTGTGATTTGCCGGTAGAATCCCAAGGCTCGAGAGAGTTAAAATATCCAATCACTGACCTCGAAGCAGAACTGTAGATGTGCACGTAAGGCATTGAAACAAAGTGGGGCAAAATTCTTTTCGCGAAGAACCAGTGTCCCTAGCGATAAACTGTTTTAATCTCTCAGCGTCTGAGTGTTCTATCCGCTAATTTCTAGGGCTACGACCTTTTCACGGTAAGACTTTTGCCCCAGTTTGCTTCAATGTCTTACGCGCACACCTGCAGCTATGCTTTGTAGTTATTGGTAGGGCCCGGTAGTTTTCGCGAAAAGATTTTTGCCCCACTTTGTTTCAGTGACTTAAGTGCTCACCTGCACCTCAACTTCATGATTATTGGCAGAGTGTTTTTGTGCAGAGTCATTATTCATTTGACTGTGCCAATCAGTACATTGATAACTGTGACACAGCACGTCTATGATTTGCGGGTTTAACCTCCAGACGTTGTATGTTAAGGCATCCAATCACTGACCACAAAGCAGAGATGCAGGTGCGCACGCAAGGCACTGAAACAAAGTGATGCAAAAATCTTTTCGCGAAAACTACCGGGCCCTAGTTATTGGCAGCGTGTCTTAGTGAAGCAACGTCCCTCATTTGACTGCGCCAATCAGAGTAAGGTCACTTTAACACAACAAGGTTGTGATTTGCGAGTATAACCCCAAGAAACGTGCCAGTTAAATCGTCCAACCACTTACTATGAAGCACATCTGCAGAAGTGCACATAAGCCTCTGAAACAAAGTGGGGCAAAATTCTATTCGCGGAACGTTCGCGGCCCTACTAATTACGGAAGTAATGTGTCGAAGTAACCTTGTTCTATATTTGGCACAGTTAATTGAGTGACGTCAATGCTCTAATACACTCTGCCAATAGCAATGAAGCCATAGCTGCAGATGTGCAAGAGAAAAATTAAGACAAATTGTAGGGAATTTTTTTTTCATTTAAAATCACTTGCTGTATTTACAGCTCTAAAACAATGTTAACTCACATACTTTGTTCAATCACATGGAATTGTTGCGAATAATAAATGAAGAGCTTGTATCAGAACACTTCGATGTAGCCCCTAACAACTGCGAACATTTCTCAGGAATGGTTAAATGCAAACGTTCCTCAATAATTATCTTCTTAAGTCGCGTGAAGATGTGAAGCGCACAGTCGTATAATTTTTTCTTTAGCGATCGAAATAAGCTTCCATTAATAAGGAAACGGTCTTTTAATTAAGCACTACCACGTGTGTAACAGCAACTTTAGAGAAATGGTCGTGGGGAAAAAAAGCCCTCGTTCTTTAGGTCGCGGAACAATAAAAAATAGGCTTTCAGCGACGCCTCCCACATAAATAGCGAAAGCCAGACGGCGCGCGCAAGAGTGGCGTATGCGGCGAGACGGCACCGAGTTCGCTTCCCAGCGCACACTCATAGACTATAACAGTAATACAGACGTGAAGTGACATTTGAGGCTAATTTGAAAAGGATTAAATTCTCAGCCGATTGGTCCCAGGGTCTGTTGATACCAACTCCGTGTATGATTGGCCCCTGCATTTTACGACAGGTTTCCTATTGGCCTGGCTGATGGCTAGCAGGGCAGCTGCCTTACGCTGAACGGCCGCAGGCTTTCCGGTCATTTTGCTGGTGTCTGTGACTGAGTTTGCCGTCCTACCAGCTGTTTGACTTCTGTACTTCTAAACACTCTGTGGCAGAGTATCGCAAGCGGGTTTCCACCTAGTTAGCTTGTTTTAGTCCTGGGGCATATCCTCGGCGGTTAGCTGGTTCTTACGTGAAAGGCAATAGCCGTGCCGTAAATATATCGGCCGCAGCGAAGGATTCTCTACAGGAGGCCGTCATGAGGTAGGGGCGCACCACCAACCTCCCCTTACCTTTAACCACCCTATTTCCCCTTCCCGTATACTAACCTACCCGAGTTTTCACGTTTCCAATGGTTATATATTTCTTCAAACTTGTTCCCCCCTTCCCCCTTCACTTCATAATTTTTTGTGGTAATTTTTTGCCGCCCCGCTGTATACACGCCGAAAACAAAAGCTTGTCTGCAGGGAGTCACACCATGGTCTCCCCCTCCCACTATTCACAACCCCCTCCTCCTTTCCTAGACCAAGTTAGGGTCCCTCCAGGGCGACTCCACACCTGTGTGCTCGTGGGAGATTGAAACAACGCCGCCGGACACTCATATGCGAAAAAAACTGGCGCACCACTCTTTTCAGCATCATTAAAATTACCCAAATTATGCTATAATCACCATGGAAGTAAGAACAGTCAAGAGACGGCGTGCCGTATTTGAAGCTGCTTTTTGGGTTTTACAATATGGTGCTGAGGCACTTTGAGGTTATTAACAGTTGTGTTTGTTCGTTTATTCGCCTTTAATTAATAATTAAATATCTAGGAAATTTATGCAACTAAGCTATGTAATTAATATCGTTATTTACCCAGTATTTGCTTGAAACAAGGGCTTGATTGCGAACTTATCACGTTACGATAAGATGCCGGACGATGCCGTTGGTCGGCGGGTTTTCTCGGGCATCTCCCGTTTTCACCACGCCGTTTCATTCCGGCGCCGCTCCGTACTCACCTCATGTCACCCCTCACCAACGCTGAAGACCTCGATGTTAAGCGCTGATCACATCTCTCACTCACTCACGTTACGATAAGTTAGGGCCGATATTATAAACCTCTTTCGAATGGCAATCAACTGCTATCCCCAAAGAGAAAGCATTGGTGAGCAGTTGGTTGTCATTCGAAAGAGGTCTATAGATACGGCCCTTAGTGAACATGGGGTCGCCATGATGTGACACCCAAATAAATCCGGCTTCGTGTTTGCCCTTACATTTCTATACGCATGGCCATCCCCTGATAATTAGAATAGCGTAACAGACTGAGTCGAAGGGCGCGACGCAAATGACAAACGATGCCAGCCAATGAGCCCTGAGCTTTATGTGGTGTAAACTCGATACCATTGCAAACACGAAGCTAATTTCGGAAAGAAAGTATTTAAATGTTATACTCGTCGCGATTGCGACAAATTTGAAAATAAAAAAAACGGCGTACCTAAATGTTTGTGAAATTGGTGAATTGGTAGCATATTAAATACATTTATTTATTTATCTTACCAGAGATTTTTATTAGCTGATATAAGCATATGGTAACCATTATAAACAAACCCATAAATTGTGTCTTAATTTTCACAATTCGGAATGTCTGAAGGTATTTAAAATATATTGCAAAAAACTGAAAAAATATAAAACAAAGAAATACCGTAAATATCTATGGCAGTCGTACAAGAGGTTAGTGTGAACTTGCAAAGGACTATTTGCATGCAAAATTTTTACTATCCGCCGCGTGGCAGCCAGCTAGTGTTGCCGCAGTTTGGATAATTTTTAGTGTCGCATCGCATGCTTTGTATTGTCTCCGGCGTTGTAGAGTTGAGAGAAATACAAGGAAATCATAATTGCACTACTTCACTGTATGATAAAATTTGCTATCGTCAATGTATAACTTGGATTTTTTTGGAGGGAGGGTGGGAGAATTCACCAAAAAAATTATTTGTTTTAATAAATTTTATATTTCTACGAGTTATAATTAGTTTTGTATACATAAATTGTAACTTTTTAACTGGAATTATTATTATTATTTTTTTTTTTTTAGCTTTCGCAGTTTTTCTATAGTGTAAAGTATAAATCCAAATTTGCAAAAAAACTCTTTTATACTAAAAAGGAAAGCCTACTTACTTGGAGACATAAAATAATAACACAGAAAAACAGTGTCACTACGTGCACAGAGACCACAAAGACATGCATGAAAACGCAATAAACTATAGTTTTGTGTTGAATTAAAATAATATTACGAAAATTAAAAACTGCAATATTCTGTATTTTTTTAATGTAATAATTTATTCGATGCTATTTTATACATTTCTTGGTGTAGCAAGCGACACTGTTTTTGCAGTGTATATTATTTTATTTTTCTTAGTCATTAGGTTTTCCTTTCTAGAATAAAACCGTTTTTGCATAATTGGAATTCGACATGACTTTATACTTTAAAAAAATACTACGAAAACTAAAAATAGCCACTATGCAGGCCAATAAAAGAAACAATATCTCGTACAAATATAAAAATTACTTAAAATAAAAAACTGTCAAGGAACTTCCTTCTTAAATCTGGTAACTAAAATTCCATAAATATTATTATACAGTTATTAACAGGGCATTAACATTTCACGAAAATAATTTTGCCTCAGTTTTTTTTTAAGTGCATTACGTGCATACCAGTAGTTGTGCTTCATGGTTATTGGCAGTGTGTCTTTGTGAAGTGGCATTTCTAAGGAACCTGTTTTTTCGCGAAATTAATTTTGCCCCACTTTGTTTCAGCTACTTACGTGCAAGTCTGTAGTTGTGCCACAGACTAAATAGTAATACGTACGTGAAATGTCGTGGCGGCTCTTTTGATACGGGCGAACTTCGCCGCTTATTGGCTGCCCGAGTTTGTTAATACCAGCCCCGTGTCTGTTTGGTTTCTGCATATTACGTCAGGTTTCCAATTTGCCTGGCTGCCGACTAGCAGAGCGGTTGTCTTATGCTGCACTGAAAAAAGAGTATAGTTGCAGGTATCATACTTTTGTTAAAATAGGGACAGCAAAACAGTTTGGTTGTTGGTACTACTCTGTACAGTTCCTTCAACAATCTGTTTTATAGACGTTACCATCTGGTTTGTAATAGCAACAAGGCTCTTTGTTTTTTCTACAGAACAGATTGTTGAAGGAACTGTCCAGAGTAGTACCAACAACCAAACTGTTTTGTTGTCCCTATTTTAACAAAAGTATGATACCTAGAACTATACTCTTTTTTTTGTGTGATTAGCAGCAGGCTTATCCGCCATGTAGCTGGCCAGGGAAGCCATTTTGCTGACGTGTGTGACTGAGTTCTCTGTCCTACCGGCGATTTCGCTTCTTTATTCCTAAATATTCTGTGGTTGTGCTTCATGGTTACTGGCAGCGTGTCAATATGAAGAGCCAATTACAATATAGTTTATGCAACACCATACGTCTGTGAATTGCCAGTAGAATTCCAAGGCTTGTGACAGTTGAAATATCCAATCACTGACCACGAAGCAGAACTGCAGGTGTGCACGTAAGGCACGGAAACAAAGTGAAGCAAAATACTTTTCGCGAAAAACAATGGTCCCCAGTTATTTGCAGCGTGTTGTTGTGCAGAGATGTTCTTTCATTTTACAGCACCAGTCAGAGCAAGGTTATTGCGACATCACACATCTGTGATTTGCGGGTAGAACACTAAGACGTGTGACAGTTAAAACATCGAATCACTTAGCATGAAGCAGAGCTGAAGATGTGTATAGGCGTTTCAGGATAAAGTTAGCACTCAAAAAAGCCCTGCTAATGTTTTATTTTAAACCAATTCGTATATTTTCACATCTAATGGCTAACGACGGGAAATTTCGGTCTCTGAATACGTCACTTAATGCTTAATAAATTGTGCAGTTGGTAGGTACTTATATGGTATGAGAATAATAGTTTATTAATAATACAAAAAACAAATATGTTGATTTCGATTTATTTTGTTTAAGTACTGAATTGAAGTAGAAACATACACGGAACTACATTGCGTAATTTCGCTGGAAACCAAACGAGCAGTAATGCAGCTATAGTTAATGTTGAATTACGTGCAGTGCGGCTAGCGATATTTTCCCACGGTTAAATTTTTAGTGCTCACTTTATCCCGAACGACCTATACGTAAGACACTGAAACAAGTTATGGCAGAATCATTTTCTCGAAAATCCGGGGTCCTTGGTTATGTTACATTTGCATTTCTTCTTCGTGGGCAGTGATTGGAGGTTTTCTAACTGTCAGGGTCGCAGGGATTATACCCTCTAATCACAGGCGTGTAGACGTGTAGTGTCGTAAAAAATTGCATGCAACAGAGCTGCAGGAGCGCACGCAAGACTTTGAAACTAATTGTTGTAATATTCTTTCCGCCAAAAATCTCTGGCTGAAACAACAACACCAAACCACAGGAAATGATAGCAGTTAAAATGCTTTCGTGACTAACATCAACCACTGCTACACAAAGTCCAACCACAAACAAGCAATTCTGCCATTCCTACGACCATGAATTTTGTCATAGCAATATTTAGTAGAAGGCCGCGGCCTTAGACCTGGCAACCCTGCGCACAAGGGTCAGTTTAACACTTATTTTCGCTCTCCGGAGGCAATGTCTGTACCTGATTCGTTATTGTGCCCTACATACAGACGAATCAGGGGAAGCCACTGCCGCTGGCGAGACAAAATAAGTGTTAAAACGACCCTTCCTGGCAGGGTTGCCAGATCTAAAACCGCGGCCTTCTAATTAAGGTGACTATGATTTTGCGCTTACCAGCAAATCACTAGAAAAGTGAAAACATTATTGCATCACTTTGTTTCAATGTCTTACCTGCACATCGACAGGTCTGCTCCATGCTTATTGGCAGCGTGTCTTTGTTCAGGCATGTCTGCACCTGTAGGAATAAGTCAATTACGTCTGTGATTTGCCAATAGAAACCCAAAGACAAGTGAAGGCTAAAATATCCAATCATTGACCATGAAGCAGAGGCGCAGCTGTGCACATAAGGCACTGAAACAAATTGGTGCAAATATATTTTCGGCATAAAAGAGCGGCTTTTCAAATCATAGTCGTGTGACGTCACAGTCACATATTTGGCTTGTCACAGTTTAATTAACGAAGCCTCTGCACACTGCAAATAGCGAGAGACCTCAAAAATTTCGCGTTTTCTTTTAGGCACAAGTTAGAATTTAAACATCTCTAAGCTTGTGTCACTTTCGCCGTTGGTCCTTCACTTATTTGACACCTCCTGGAGAGCACTAATCCAATAATCAAGCATAAAATAAATGGAATCCCAATCATGTGGTATCACTGTGTCAGAGGGCAGTCAATGAACAGCTGAAGTCTGCTTGAATACACAGATATTCTTAGAGGTTAGCCTACATTTCAGTGAACCCGCGAATCTCTCCAATATCTACCAATATAAAAAAAGCAGAGGTAAAGACGTTCACGAAAGACGTCGAAACAAGTTGGTGTGTATATCTTATCGTTAAAATGAGACGTCCTTTGTTATTGGCAGCCTGTCTTTGTGGAGTGACGTCTCTCATTAATGGAGACTGTAAAAATTCGCGGATTCATTGACATGTAGGCTAGCCTTGAAGAATATATATAGGGACCAATGTTTTTAGTGAAAATAATTTTGCTCCACTTTGTTTCGGTGCCTTACGCGCACATCTGCTGTTATGCTCCGTGGTCAGTGATTGGATATTTTAACTTTCACGAGCCTTGGGATTCAATCGGCATATCACAGACATGTGGTGTTGCAGAAGCGTTATTGTAATTGGCTCGGTCAAATTATAGTCATAGAAACGCTGCCAATAACAATGAAACACAACTGCAGATGTGCACGTAAGGCGCTGAAACAAACTGGTGTAAAATTCTTTTCGCGAAAAACAGGGGTAGGCCTACCTAAATATGTATGTACTCTAGCAGAAAACAGTATATCATTGGCTAAACACCGACACAACCACACCACATTATTGGTCCTGTATTTAGTTGATTCTTTGTTATTGGCTCGGCATTCTTAAGGAGGTATCAAATAAGTCAAGAACTAATGGCGAATGTGTCAGAAACTTAAATATATTTAAAAATCTAGCGTGTGCCTGAGAGAATACGTGAATTTTTCACGTCCCTACTGATTAAACTACACCGAATACATAGAAACGTTACTGCAACACCACACGTCTGAGATTTGCGGATAGAACCTTAAGACACGTGAGTGTTCAAACACTCAATATCTGGAGCATGGCCGTCTTTAGTAGAAGGCCGGAGTCTTGAATGTGGCAACGCTGAAATCGGGGGCCTGCTGCCGGTCGCTCTTTGGCTGCCCTAGTCAGTGTAAACGTGTACACGCCACTAAAGCTGCATCTACACACGTTGCGGAGACTAGGGGGGCCAATAAATGACAAGCAGCAGGCCCCCGATGCAGTGTTGCCACATTCAAGACTCCGGCCTTCTACTAAAGACGGCCATGTCTAGAGACCTGAAAAATTCGCGTTTTTTTAGGCGCAACCTAGAATTCCAGCAACTATAGGAATGTATCACGTTAACAATTGGTAGAGGCGCGATTATTTCGCGTATTCATCTGGTAGAAGCCTAGACTTCTCAGTCCTATACACGAACTGGGCATTGTCGATTGTTCAGTGGCTTCTAATCGTGCATGCGGGTACCGCGTGATTTCACCTCGAGTTATTTCCTTATTCATTACTGGTTTGCAGTCGTCAAATGTGTATCAAAACAACTGTTGTCCGATCATAGTGACGACAGAGAAGTATACGTTGTTGATGTTCAACCAATACGCGAAATAATCTGCCTCAAACAAATGACCGTTGACTTTATCGACACTTCCTGTATGTGCCTGAGCCTATAATAAAACTGTAACTGAATGCAGGCCCATTTCACTGTGTCTGCGAGCAGCTAATAAACAGCTGCTGTCTGTTTGAGTGCACATATATTCTTGGAGGCTAGTTAACATGTTAGTGAACCCGCGAATTTTTCCGACCTCTGTCAGTCACTAGAGACATGATTGTTGGTGAAAAGAATTCTGCAACATTTAGTTTCAATGCCTCGCGTTCACATCTGCAGCTCTGCTTCATGGTCCGTGATTGGCTGTTTTAAACTCTCAACATATTTGGGACCTACCCGCAAATCACAGACGGGTGGTGTCGCAGTGAAGTTATTCTCATTGGCACAGTCATATGAGTGACGCCTCTACACACATGCACGCTGCCAATTACGTCGTATACCAGAGCTGCAGATGTAAACGTGAGGCATTGAAACATAATGTCGCATAATTATTTTCACCCAAAAGCATTGCCTTTATCAGTCACTGACAATGAATAATAGCTGTATATGTGCATTGAAGATGCAAAAATGTTTTCGCCATAAAGCGTGGCTCTTCCAATAACTGCCACAAACTTCGCCAGAAGCCTTAATTTTTTCTCTTTTCTCATATTTAAGTTCGTCTCAATCACGTAGGTATTGTTTCGCTGAGGGAGCTGACATGATCGCGAATCACTTAGACGTTAAACCGTGCCGGCATCGCCGCAATTCCCACGCGCTTCTACGCGGCAACTGCCAGACCTCGTCGGCAGCGGGCGTAACTGGATGCGATTGTGTCGGAACCGAATGAAGACCTGGTACCGCATAAAACTGGGCGGACCGGGTCTCGCCCGCGCAGTAGCAATTCTCGGGCTCTTTTTACGGCCACCACGTCGCGATTCGTTTTCGTTTCCGGCCGAGTGAGACTCGTATTTTCCCACGCGCGGGTAGGGATGCGCCTCACGGCTGAAGTCGCTGGAGGTCTTTGTTTTCTTTCCGTTCTCAGTCGTATTGCATTTAACTAAATCTTTCTTTAAGCAACGGATACAGGCACGATTATCGCGTATTGAATGTAGGTCATGTTGAACGCTAATAACATATACTTCACTGCCCCTTCTGTGGTTAGACGACAGATGTTTTGAAGACTGCAAACCATTGATAAATAAGGAAACAAGTCGTAGGAATATCACGTGCTACCCACTCGTACGGTTACAAGCCAATGTATATTCGACTTCGGCAAGTTCACGTATAGAAGTGAGAAGTCTAGGCTGTTGCCAGGTGAATACGTGAAATACTCGTGCCTCTAGCAATGGAAAATTATAATTGCATTCGTCTGTTTTTTTTAACTGCAGAATTTTTTAATGTAATTATTGTGCACAGGATGTGAAACTGTTAGTAACTAGGAACATGAAAAATTTGCGATTTCTTTTTAGGCACAAGCTAGTTTTCAATGCACAGATGTTCTTGGAGACTAGCCTACATGTCGGTGAACCAGTGAATTTTTCCAGTCGCTAGGTATCATAATGTTAGCGAAGAGCCTATTATTGCGCTTTATCAAAGAAAATCTTCGGAAAACCATCCTCCAAAGAAATTTCTTGTGAAACTACAAAGTTTGTTGGTATAAATAATACAAAGCAAGTGATAGCCTTGTGGTTGTAGTTGCTACTAGCAAAAAAAAAATTAATTTTAAATTTTCATTTTACTTTAATAGTCTCACCTAACATATATATTAAATAAGTTTTAATTTAGTGAAAATTAAAAACAGTTCCAAAGAGGCGCTAGGTTTTGAACCGGCGTCCCCGCGCATAGTGGACCCTTATACCACCTTGACATCACTACTTACTGTATTTTGTTTATTGTTTGTGATTTTTACAAAGAAAATTTCAGGGAAGGAACTATAAGTACAAGGAATTCCTTTGCAGTATTACAAACTTTACCTCTGTAATTTTACAAACAAATGATTTTACAAAGAAAGTTTTCGTAATTTTACAAGCATTTGTAAAAGTACACAGAAAAGATTTGAGAATTAAATATTTTTTCTGAGTGTGGACGCCTGGGTGAACGTATTTTATATGTTCGAGGCCTATAAGTGTGGAAGCAATAAGGACGACACAGTGCGCGCATCTCGCCTCACCCAAGCCTCTAGGCGTAAGTCACTAAACTTATGTGCGGTCTTCTCGCCAACATATCACATCTATGAGACGTTCGGAGGCGGTCATATCATTTTAGGACACATTATTCAAGATAAAGTTATAAAGGTACCACAAAAACAACTATTTTCACAATTTCCGGTAGCGTGAATAGAAAACTTGACAGTATTAAAGTGTGTACCTAAAATGTGTTTACGCACTTATGCCGTAATTTGAATACTAGTCCTGAGCATAAATTACTTTCGCACACTGAGACTTTTCCGAACAAACAACAATGGCGGAAGCTCTGACCCCGTTCGGTAACCCGATCAGACGGTCACCTTAAGCAGCTATTGTCTGAGTGTACACATATTCTTAGAGGATTGTTAAAATGCCAGCGAAACCACGAATATTTCAATTCCATTGCTATAATATCGTCCTTGTAGCGTAAACCTACCCTACTTTGTGATACTAAAGCTTTGAATTTCATTACAAGAAATGTGTTAAACGTTTCAATTGTGACTTTCGGTTTGATACACTGGTCACTTATTGCTGAAACTACACATGCCTGCTATCTGTTGATAACCTATATATCTCCGTGTACAGAGCCTTCGCAATTTTGTGAAGTCTGAAAAGAAGTTTATCACGATATTAAGTTATATATTAGGTACAGTGTCGGCTTACCTTATACATCTTGTTTATGTTTACCAAATGTGGCATATATATATATATATATATATATATATATATATATATGTAGCTAACTAGTAAGTGTGGTTTATATTAATAGTGGCTAGAAAGCCATAAATTTTTTAAAGAGCCATTTGAGAAAACTTTATATTTAAAACTCCTGCACTAGTAAATTACTTTTGCTATTCGGCCACCGATACTGATACTTTCCCTTGGTGACTGTGAACCAATAGCAGACCTGCATGAAATCACTCACTGACTGCCGCGCTACCTTGTCACATGTACAACTGTCCACTCACTGGAGCAGCAGTCAATGTACAAGTAACTGAGGACATAGTGTACACAGGTCTGTGCAGTCAAGCCTGCTGGTCGCTGAATCCGCGACATTTCCGGGTGCCTAAATAGGTTGAATAAAAGTTCATCGGTTGAAAAAAAAAATTAACACTAAACTTATTTCATTCGTGTCGTTCAGCATGGTAGTCAGAACTTTAATCTATACATTTGCTTTCACATTTTACTTGATGATATTGTCTAATGTACAGCTACGTTACTTTGCGGTTGTAGAAAAAAATAGCACATTTGGTTAAGCTTTTATATAATGCTTGCAGTAGACTATCGTAGTTGACAGAGGTACTTGTAGCCAAACATTATCAAATATGTAAATGGAGAGAGATTAAAACAGCAATATACATGTAGCGATTTCGCTTTGTTCTGCTAACACATCAAGTTTGAAATGTTTACTTAAAAGTCAGATTTACAACGTAATATGTATGATTTGAAAATCCGTTCTGGTGTAGCAAAAATATGGTTCTCGTGCTCGTATTTTATTGGTCAACTGTTGTTTCGTTTAAATCACAGAAGTGGGACAACCGTAACAGTAGCACATGGTAAAAATTAATTTGAACCTAAGTTTCGAGTCAAAACATCATATTGTACATGCTTTAGAAAATCGGATAAAGGGTCTCCTAATATTTGAGAGAAGATTTTGCCCTATCTTGTTTCACTACCTTTTGCTTACATGATTATTAGAGACTGGAAAAATTAACTGGGCTCACTGGTACATGTATGCTAACCTACAATAATATATGTGTATTCAAGCATTAAACAGCTGTTCATTGGTTGCACTCTGACACAGTGATACCTCATTATTGGCCCTGCATTAAATTTATTCATTATTATTGGATCACCGTTCTTCAGGAGTTGTAAACTAAGTCATGTACCAATGGCGAAAGTGAAACAAACTTATACATATTTGAAATATAACTTGTGGCTAAAAGAACACACGAATTTTTCAGGTCTCCAATCATTATCTATTCTTCATTGTTGTTGGAAGCTTGTCACCGTGATGAAGCGACTCTCATTTGACTGAGCCAATCATAACAGGAAGACTAATACACCACAAGTCTGTGATATACGGATAGAAATCTAAGACACTGGGAGTTTAAAATATACATTCACTGATTATGAAGCAAAGCTGCAGACAAGCACACGATGCATTGAAACCAACAGCTGCAAAAATATTTTCCCCGAAATCAAGTGCTCTTAGATATAGGCTTAGGTTGTTTTTGTTCAGTCGTGGTAAAGGACCAATGACTCTTGCGAAAAAGTATTTGAACAAGCCTTTTTTAATGTGGTCTTTGAAAGAACTGTGCAATGGGAGTGCATGACTTGATTTATTTGTTTGGACATACTCCATTGCGAAATAAATGACTGTCAAAAGAAAACTTAACATTCAGACATTTTTAATGTCTCATGTTTTTTACTCTAAAAATATCTTTAGATTCTACCAGCAAAGTACAGACGTATGGTGTAGCTGTAACGTTATTCTGACTTTGACAGTCAAATTAGATTCGTTTTCGCACAAAGACACGCTTACAATAACCACGAAGCAGATGTACAGATGTGCCACAAAGGATTCGAATTAGGTTAGTTAAAAAAATAATTTCCAGAAAATCAGGTATGGGCCCTGTTCATCGTAATTTGCATGACCTTAATTATCTTGGATGAAAACGTTAATATCGTGTCTTCAGCAGTTTTCAACCCGAACATAGATGTTGATATACATAAAAACAAAAATTAAATTATTACTTTCAGTGTCACATAACTCACTGTTGCAGCTTATTGTCACATCGAAGTGAACACACTGCTGTTGTCTTACGCCAACACCTTACGACACTATTAAAACATTCCGTATTTCACCTAATTCTATTCGCCCTATGAAACCGGACTTATGGGACATCCTGTATTTTCACCTACTAATCTGAGACCCGGAAATGTCGCAGGTTCAACGAACAGCCGGCTGGACTGCACAGTCCTGTGTACACTATGTCCTCAGTTACTTGTTTATTGTCTGTTGCTCCAGTGAGTGGACAGATGTACATGTGACAAGGTAGCGCGGCAGTCTGTGAGTGTTTTCATGCAGGTCTGCTATTGGTTCACAATGCTCAAGGAAGAGTTTCATGAACAGCGATCCAATCGCGAAAGCAATCAACGTGTACAGTTGTTTGAAATCTAACGTCTTCTCAAATGAATTCGCGAAATTTCCGTGTCTTTACTGATAATATACACGAGCGTTATTTTTATGATTGGCCGCTGTTTGTGAAACTTGTCTTTAAGAACTCTGCGCCAATAGTAAACCCGTACGGTTACATCCGCACTGACTTGTCACGTAACTACAACTGCCACTTACTGTAGGTGGTGATATGGTTTCGCGGCCTGGTAAATATCAATAATCACTACTCATCGTGTACCGGCCAAACTATTGATTTTAGGCATATAGTTAATTCATGAAAAATATTTCTAGTGACGGTCTAGTCCTACGTAAAACTTATGTTGCTAGGTTAGGTTTTTTAGGGTTAGTTTATGTTAGGTTTTTTAGGTTTGTTTAGGTTAGGTTAGTTTAGGTAAGATTAGGTTAGTTTATTTTAAATTAGGTTAGTTTAAGTTAGATTAGGTCAGTTTTGATTAGGTTAGGTTAGGTTAGTTTAGGTTAAGTTATTTAAAGTTAGGTAAGTTAGGTTAGGTAACCTAACCTGACCTAACCTATTGTTAGGTTAGGTAAAGTTAGGTTACCTAACCTAGCCTAAACTATCCTAACTTAGCCTAATGTAATCTAACTTAAACTAACCTAAACTAATTTAAACTAACCGAAACTGACTTAAACTAACCTAAACAAATCTAAATTAACCTAAAAACCTAAATAAACTAACCTAAAAAAACTAATCTAAAGAATTTTTCATGAATTAACTATATGTCTAAAATCAATAGTTTGGCCGCTACACGATGAGTAGTGATTCTTGATATTTACCCACGGCCCTTTAACAACGAGGTTATAAAAGCTGATGAGGGTGAAATGAGGTGAAAGGACAACACAACATCCATGACCGAGCCGATATTCGAACCCAGGACATCTCGCAGCGTAGGCCAGCGCCTTACAGGCTGCACTACGGAGGCCGACATGCCACTCACTGGAGCAGAAGCCAATGTAGGCCTACAAGTAGGGCCACGAACTTTCCACGAAATGAAATTTGCCCCTGTTTGTTACAGTCCTTACGTGCACATCAGCAACTTTGCTATATAATGAGACCAGAATTATTCGCGGGTTCAACGACTTTGCTATAGAATGAGACCAGAAATATTCGCGGGTTCAACGACCTGTGGGCTAGCTTCCAAGAATGTATATGTACTTAAGCAGACAACAGGTGTTCATTAGCTGCGCACTGTCACGACGGAACAACAAGATTTTGCGTCCATTAATTTGCTTCTCTATTATTGGCTCAACACTCTCCAGGAGTCAAATAAAGTAATAGCCAATTGAGGAAGTGACACGAACTTATAAGTATTTGAAGTCTTGCATGTGTCCAAGAGAAAACGCGAATGTTTCAGGTCTCTAGCTACAGAGTCAGGGTAGAGCCACGACTTTGTCGCGAAATTTTTTTTGCATGAATTTGTTTTAGTGTCTTACGTGCACATCGACAGTTCTGCTTCATCGTTATTGGCAGCGTGTCTTAGTTCCGACATGTCACTCATTTGATTAGTGATCCTAGTTTTAGAAACCAGCTTATGTTGCCAGTTTTGCCTAGGGTTTGACAGTTCATATGAGCATGAAAATATTTTTTTCCTTCATAAACTTAGAAAGTAGAGATGATGGTATATCGCGGAAATGTTTTGTGCCAACATACGTTTGAAAACGCTGCAGTTTCTTGCAACACGTATGACTGGGTGATAAACTGCTGGCACAGCATATCTGTCAGCTGGCCAATAACATGCATAAAATATTACAACAGTGGGATTGTTATTGGCTCTGTTAAATAGGGTAACATGCGAAAGCTAGTGATCCGCTAGTAAGCTGAAAGTGTATTGAAATCCAGGAAACAGTCAAGTTTTCCCGCGATAAACAATCATCTGTTTACTAAGGTACTATACTGTTAATAAATTATTCTACTAGCGCTGTGCTTGTATTTAGAGACCCGGAAATTAAGTGTGTTCAACGACCAGCCAGCTAGACTCCATAGTCCTATGTTCACATGTCCTCAGTTACTTGTACATTGTCTGCTGCTCCAGTGAGTGGCCAGTTGTACATGTGACAATGTAGCGCGGGAGTTAGGGAGTGTTTTCATTGGTTCACAGTCCTCAAGTACAAGCAGGAAACAGCGATCCAATCGTTAAAGTAAATAACGAGTTCATGAGTTTGAAATCTAACGTCATAACAAATAAAATAGCGAAATTTCCTTTTCTCTATACTTAATTTACTCAGCGCTCGTTTTACTATCATGATCGGTGAATAACGTGATTAATTACAGACGGCAGCATAACCAACCAATCATACCACGGCAAAGCCGATTTCCACATACATTGTAACCACAGGCATTGGAATATCGCGGGAAAAGTTGAATGTTTGGTAGGCTCCAACATACTGTATAATTCTGAAGATTTATTTTTATCGATATTATCTGCTGTTTATTTGAAGCATGGTTCTGACTTCAACAGGTTCAGTTAGAACTGTACAGATTTAATACAGAGCATGTCTGATTTGCCCCAAAACTATTCACACGTGTCACGATTAACTGCTGTTTATTGGAGACAATGTTAAATATTTTCACGATTTGTCAGTGCATCTAATTATAACGCTTCTCAGAAACAAAATTAATTAATTAATTACGTACTATTTGTACATTTAATAATTTTCACATTCTGAAAACTATCCTGAAGTTATAGATAACTAAATTTACTATCTCAGTCAAAATTGTATAGTTTTAGGGACTTGATCTACCATTTAAAAAACGTACATCCTTCCACCGGTAGTAAATCGTTCTTAGAGATGATAGTTTAAGGGCGAGGTTCACCTCAGTTGTCAACGACTTTTTTTAATTTTATATTTGCCCCAATTATATTTTTCTTATTTTAGACACAAATTGTGATTAAATCTTCCTCTTAGGAAATTTGTTTACCTCTCATAGTTTTCGCGTAGTGAGTCATAACTTCCAAATTTGCACTTTACGGTTTTATGTACGCCACTAAAACCAATTGGCATACCGAAAAGAAAAAAATTCACATTGTATAACAATGTTGTAGGCTATGATTTGACACATATAAAACGTAAATAAATAATTTTTTGTATTTTGAAAAAAAAAATTGCAATTTTAAACTCTTCGTTTCAAAATTCGGCATTTTTTATTAATACAAAAATATATAAGTTTTTGTTTATATGTATGTCAAATCATAGCCCACAGCATTTAATACACTGTAATTTTTTTCAGTTTGGTATTTCAGTTGGTTTTAGTGACGTACATTAAACCGCTAAGTGCAAATTTTGACTTTTACGACTCATTACGCGACAACTGTGAGAGATACACAAATTTCCTAAACGGAAGATTTGATTATAATTTGTGTCTAAAATAAGAAAAAATGTCTCGTACAAATATAAAAATAAATAAGACGTTGAAAACTGTGGTGAACCTGTGATTAAATCTTCGTCTTAGGAAATTTTTGTATCTATCATAGTTTTTGCGTAGCGAGTCGTAAACGTCAATATTTGCAATTTACGGTTATATGTACGCCACTAAAATCAACTCACATACCAAACCGAAAAAGTTTACAGTATATAACAATTTTATAGACTATGATTTGACATATATAATAACAAAAATAAAATATTTTTGTATTTAATAAAAAAATATTGAATTTTTAAATAAATGTTTAATCATTTAATGTAATATATATTTCCGAAATATATATTTTGGGTTTTTATATGTGTCAAATCACAGCCAAGGAAGATTTAGTCACAATTTATGTATAAAATAAGAAAATAATATTTGGAACAAATATAAAAATAAATAAAGACGTTGAAAACTGAGGTGAGCCGCGCCCTTAACGCGGGAAAACTTGACTGTTTGCTGGTTTTATACGCAAATTTAGGTTGTCAATATATTACTGGCTTTCGCTTGAACGTGGAGCTGTTACCCTATTTAACTGAGCCAGTAATAATGAGCTATTGGAATATTTGATACCTCTTATTGGTCTGCAGACAGCTACGTTGCGTCATGGTGTTTTCAAGGCTATGTAGGCACAAAAGATTTTCTTGAGACACCATCATCTCCAATCATTCTATAAGTAGAGACCTGGAAATTTCATTAATTCATTTGAGAAGACGTTAGATTTCAAACTCTTGTAGTCGATGGTTACTTTCGCTATTGGGTCACTGTTACTGAAACTCTTCCTTGAGGCCTGAGAACCAATAACAAACCTGCATGAAAACACTCACTGACTGCCGCGCTACCTTGTCACATGTACAATTGTCCACTCACTGGAGTAGCAGACAATGTACAAGTAACTCAGGACTGCTGGTTGTTGAACTCTCGATGTTTTTGGGTCTCTACCCATAAGAATACGGCGCGCCGCTCTAAACGCCCATAGAAATATCCCTCAAAGAATTGTCCCTAATCATTTTAACAATACAAAAAAAATTTTTGGTGTATTTCAATAGCATAATGCACATGACCCTTTCTACAAATGCGGGTTCAATTCCTGGTGGGGTCGGTCCCCAGGTTTTCGCTTTAGGGAATCGTGACGGACGACGCCGCTGTTCGACTGGTTTGCTCAGGGATCTCCCACTTCCCCCGCCCCTTCATTCCGTTGCTGCTCCTTATTCACCACATGTCACTCCTCAGCAGGGCTTAAGACCTAGATGTTAAGTGTTGACTATCGATTCTGCTCTTAACTTTCAACAAATTTCATTAGCAGGGATCCTGGTTTTTCGCGAAAGAATATTGCCCCACTTTGTTTCCTTGCCTTACGTGCACATTTGTAGTTCTGCTTCGTGGTCAGTGATTGGATATTTTAACTGTCACGAGCCTTGAGATTCTACCGGCAAATCACAGACGTGTGGTGTTGCAGGAAAGATTTTGTAATTGGCTCAGCCAAATGAGATACGGCTCTTCACACAGACACGCTGCCAATAACCACGAAGCAGGCACTGAAACAAACTGGGGCAAAATTATTTTCACGAAAAACAGGGTCTCTATGACTAAGCATATGTTTTGGCTTTTTTTTCATAATGATCTAGGTTTGTACAGTATAAGTCAGTACGTTTTTACTATGGATAAGTTTCCAGAAAGTAAAATTTTGTGTTTCATATAGCCTATCATCAAGACAAAAGTTTTAGACAAAAATTTATCAGAGATAAAGTATATAACTGAAGGAATTGTTTGGTTAAAATGTAAACAAATTATTGTTTTTGGCTGCAAATCAGATTAAAACAATCCTAATAAAACTCGTAGGCCTTGTTATGTGCAGTTCTGAACATAAATGCGAAGTTTATGCTGCGTGAGCACCAGTCTGCCCACTTCCTCTAGAGGTGTAAAGTCCCTTCCATGTATGCATGATACACAAAATCATACTGAAGAGCTTCGTTAAGTGAAACAATTGAACTGGTCTGATTTTGACACAATGCTCTTAATGTCTGTTAAGACAGAGGCGTTTTAACGGATCGTACATACCGAAGTTATACATGGTGCTGCTAATAAAAATAAATTGTTAATATTTTGTAGAAAAATGTTATTTACTATCCATACTTGAATTGACCACGTCTTCCCAAGTCGTAAATAAACGAACCTATTATTTTAAAGGCCTGTCTCTTAAATATTACTTCCAATTACATTTATATAACTGCCTATTTCGGCCACACTTATTTTACTAAATTCTTATTGGCATAGCGAAACATTACATATGTCGGTCGGCATGGTGACTTTCCAAAACCGCACTTACTTTTATTTTTCGGATTTAATTGATGCCTGCACAAAAAAATTGTTTTGCTTGTTTTTCATCTGGTTATTAATATAAAGTCGATGTAAACTTTGTGCTATGTAATTTGCTCGTCTAAGTAAAAAATTATTAATTCACAGTAGTTAGGAATATTATAATTTAAACTTCACAAAAATGGAATGAGCTATCATTATTGTTTTACAATGTAACATTCTACATATTTATTACACTAAGCATGCAGGATATATTTGTATGTTAAAAGTAATGTGCGTAGTTGCTATACACGAGCAGTGAATAGCGCAGTTAAGCGTATTAATTGAGGTACAGTAACAGAGCTGCACGTGCTAGTTTGCGGGGAAACATTGCACAAGAATTGCTGAGAGAAAGTAGTGTAATTATAGTATGTGTACCGTAGTTATGGTACGCTCACAGTAGTTACGGGACACGTACCGTAGTTTCGGTACGTCAAGTGCCACTGGGGCGGGCGATCAATAAACAAGCTGCAGGGTCGTGCGCAGTGGGGTTCGTGCGCTCCCCCTAGGACGTCACAGGGGGGGCTACGGGGGCATTAGCGGTTACCACCGGGCCTGGAATTCTCGGTCAGCTGTGACCCTCTCTCTAGGGGTGGGTATCTTTCACCCCTGCTACAGTCACTATGTTGCCTTGTAGTTTTTTGTAATTGCGAACACTTGTCCTCGGGGGGTCGTGTTTGTGGAATTGTCACGTGCCCATTGACAAGTGGAAGCTTATGAAAGTCAAGTATTAAGGTGGTTTCAAGCCCGCTATGAACCAGTGACCCTCTTGTCTTGCGATGGTTCAAGAAGTTAAATTTTTTTTTCAATATTTTATATCTTTTAACTTTTTGTGTAACTCAGGGGATTGTTTACTAAGAAAACATCAGACAAATTGAATAAAATTATACTTTCAGTACTTACTACCAGCCTAAGCTGCTTGAGATGTAATAGAAATAAATAACTTTACACGTTGTTTCTTCACATATTTCAAATTAGTATTGATTTATCTCGGCATTAATACGAACATATTCCTAATTCGCCCAAAAATAAATTTTAATTTTTAACTATACGGAATTTAATTTTTATGTCGCCCAATTTATAGTTAAAAGCATTTATTGTTTAAATAAGTTATGCTTCCAAGTAAAATAAAATATAATGTCATTTTTTGAACATAAAAATTTGGATCAATTTTTTTCTGAGTTAGTATTGCCCTCGGTATTTTCATTCGTTTCTATATTCGATACATAATTCCTTCACGTCATCTTATTTCTACTCTTAATTTATTAGTGTTTTTTATTCGGTATTGTCCTCCTGTAGTACCAACGGATCTACGCATTTTTCTCTTGTACGATTTTATTTCAAGTTCTTGCTTTCCCGTTAGGGCGAGTTCTGTTCAATGTTTCGAGTTATCTCTTTGTGCATAACCTTCACTACTTTATTTACAATATTCTTCAATGCTTTCGTCCTTGGTACTGTCGCTACGTGCCCCAGATCCTTTTGTGTTGTCCTGTTTCACTCTATTTTGCCCATTGGCTAATATTTCACGTCTTGCACTTGCAAAGATTTTCGCATAAAGTCTATCAGTTGCTGTAACATAATATATTACGAACTCCGCCTATCTAAAATCAGGAACCAGAGCAGTTCTAAAATTATTTCGTCAACTCAAAGTATAACATATATTTCACACATACTTCTATGTCGGCTATTTGAATAAATGTTAATACTTGTTAAAGTTTCTTTTCTTATAAAGTTACCCGTTACACTCCTCAAGTTGTTATTATAAATATACTCTTGTACAAATTTTCGAGTAGGATAACATTACTTTTTAATAATGAAGTAATACACATAATGTTTCGTGCACACAGTCATTCGCTTGCTTCTTGAATAGGCTAACGCACAGGCATAGCCAGTGATTTTTTATAAGAAAATATTTGCAGCAACATGTTTCAATACCTTATGTGCACATCTGCAGCTCTGCTTCGTGGTCAGTGATTGAATGATTTCAGCTCTCAACTTCTCGGAGATGTACCTGCATATCACAGGCTTGTAATTGTGAAGTATTCGCGTTCTGATTGTCGCACACAAATGAACGACGCCTCTGCACACTTTCTGTCAACAGCCATGAGGCATTCGATACACGTCGCTGCAAAATTATTTTCCATTATAATCATTGGCTCTACCCATAGAGATATATAAAGACAACCGCATTGAAGTATCAAAATTGTACCCATAATAAAAGTAAAACGCATAAATACTACGCACAGTAGGATCTACTAACTAAACAAACACACGCGTTTAGTTTCACGCAGTTACTTGGTACAGAGTAAACCTTCGGGTGTATAATTTTGTAACAGCTCCAAAAATTTGTGATGAAATTAACCCAATGCCAAAGCAAAATTTTTCTGCTTTGTGTAGAGATGATGGTACATCGCGAAAATGTTTCGTGCCAACATACCCTTGAGAACACTATAGTTTCTTGCAACATTTATGTTTAGGTGATATACGTCTGACACAACCTTGCTATCTGCAGACAAATAACAGGCATCAAATATTACAATAGTGGGGTTGTGACTGCCCCTGTCAAATAGGTTAGCAGCTCCGTGTACAAGAGACAACCAGTAATCGTTTGATAAGCTTAACGTACGTTGAAACCCAGCTAACAGTCAAGTTTTCCCGCGATAAAGCATCATTATAGGTACGTAAATTTCCCAAATTCATCTGGCAGAAGTCTAGATTTCTCAGTCCTGTACACACACTGGACACAGTCGATTATTCATTAGCTTACAACCTTACAAGCTAGTAGCACACGATAGCTCTAGGAATTATTTATTTATTTACTACTGGCTTGCAGTAGTCAAATGCGTTTCGTGACAGCCACCAGCTAATCACACACGTGATTATGAAGTATACATTTTGGCGTTCAACCTGACCTGGAATGTATATGCGAAATTTACGTACCTCTAAGCATCATCTCTTACTATGTGTAACACTACGTATCAAGCTGACTTTAACAATAGAAAGTCGCACCAAAAAAATAAAATTTTAGAGTACTTAATCACATAGCATTTAAAAATCTTCACATGTATAATAAATTAAAAAGCGTGTATGGACAAAGGGAAGAGGGGGGGGGGGGTGTACCCAAGGACGGAATTATGACTGGACACCCAACGGCATTTTCTTAAGCCCATACAACTCGTGCATGAACTGTTTTGCAGTATATTAGGAGAATGTTTTTTTAAGGATACTACTTAGGCCTCTACTTTTTTGATATATCTATCTACGAAAAGAGCACATTTGAAATTACGCTTCTATATTTTTGTTTTTAGACCCCGTGCTTAGAATCATGATTTCGAGGCTCTTCAAAATATCCGTAAATGACTTTTTCAGACTGATGCCATGTAAAACATCCCAACCAGAATAGTAAAACGTAAATAGAGAAGCACACTGTACGATCCATAAACATAAAAATAGTGTCACCGCTTAAAGTCCCATAGCTAGAAGCCACGATTTTATGGCGAAAATTTTTTTGCAACATTTGGTTTCAGTGCGTTATATGCACATGTGCAGCTCTGCTACATTGTCTGTGCTTGGATGATTTTACTCTCACTTGCCTTGGCAAATTACAGCCGTACGGAGTAACAATAATCTTATTCTGATTGGTGCAGTCAAATGAGAAAACAATGACACGCTGCCAATAACCATGAATCAGAGCTACAAGTATGTACATAAGACATTGAAATAAAGTTGAGCAAAAATCTTTTCGCGACAAAATCGTGGCCCTACCCATAGCAAGAAACCAATGACCGAAATATTGCGCGCTGTATTCGCGTCCCACACATAAAGGAGACACATTTGTTGAAGCACGAGTCAGTCTAGACCTTATCGTCTGCCTGTTTCCATACCTCAGACTGCGACATCTAGCACACGTTGTATAGGGCTCTTGGCACCGCGGTCATTGGCCTCCCACCAAGGCGATCCGGGTTCAATTCCCGGTGGGATTGGCCCCCGGATTTTCGCATTTGGGAATCGTGCCGTACGATGCCGCTGGTCGGCGGGTTTTCTCTGGAATTTCCCGTTTCCCCCGTCCCTTCATTCCGGTGTTGCTCCGTACTCACATATTGTCCCACCTCATCAGCGCTAAAGACCTCGATGCTAAGCGCTGACCAAAATCTCTCACAGTCGCACTCTGCATAGGCCTCTAATGAGGCCGCCTACCCCACACTTCAAATGCTTTTCGGTGCGTAGGTAAACAGGTTATTTCTACAAAAACATTCAATGTGTACCCGTTCTGCCAACGTGCGAAAATAAAAATAAAAACATAAGAAAAGGTCGGAACCTAATTTTTTGACACCATACTCATTTAAAACAATGTTTCTAAGACCTCCAACATGGCTAAAAACGGCCGTTTCAGACTTCCATACTTCAAAATGTACTAACTGGATGCATTTAAAACTCAGAGTGTGACCTGCACTGAACTTAGTTGCAAACTTTCCACCAATAAAATGATACGGTCACCGCTTTCAGTCCCATAGTAAAAACCGTCCGGCGGGAACAATGCACGCTAGTTCAGCGCTTGGAGCGATGAGGCGACGCGGCATTTGATGTTCGCTTCAAGGTCGACCTTACTGCTCCGTCGCTTTTGAGCCTTTAACGCGTGAGTAGGCGGCGCCCTTAACTTCGAAGGTAGACGTGGAATAAAGTCCTCCCACCAAGGTCAGACCACTCGCCCTTCCAACAAGGTGATCCGGGCTCGAGCCTCGGTGGGGTTGGTCCCCGGATTTTCTCATGTGGGAATAGTGCTAGACGATGTCGCTGGTCGCAGGTTTTCTGAAGGATCTCCCGTTTTCCCACCCTTTAACTACAGCGCTGCTCCATACTCACATCATGTCACCTACCACCAGCGCTTAACACTTATATGTTGAGAACTAACCAAAATCTATTCACTTCATTTCACTTACAAACAATGGAATGCATGTCAGTTTAAATTTATTTTCTAAGTCTGCATAATTAATATCGTTATTAGCGAAAACCGAGCATTAGGTACAAAGTCCAGAGCCTGTAAATTTGGCAGTGATCTCTTTATTTAATTTCAGATACCCGAACAGATTATTACCTGTCATCTTTATTCTGTTATGTTAAAACGTATAACTGCAGTGAAGTAGTCTTCACATTAAAAATATTTAGTACACAGTTTCGAGAGCTCAAGCTATATAATATATGAATACGATGTTATTAAATACGTTATAACGTTAAAATCCCCTCATATCCAAGCTAACTATCTACGTATTATCTTAATGTTTTTCTAGTTCATTACCGTCAAATGTGAATATTTAGACAGCAGGGGTACATTGACCACTCAAAATAAGTAATTTATTGTCATTTGGTGAAGTGGCAAACTTTATCTGATATGATCAACCTTAGGATTTTAAAACTTAAAAAAAGTATTTATTTCTTAATTAAATTGTCCCCAATCAAATATCTTTGTTCGGTCAATGTTACCTCTGCAACCACACTATCTGCATTTGACGGGACTTTAGCCAATAATAAAGGATAATATTTTAAGCAAAAAAGACAGCATGGCCTTACAAATTTATGACATAGTAATTTATGACTAGAAAAAAAATAAATTTGAAACTATCGTACCATAACGTAACAAGTTATGAATGATACTCCCCGATTTCTACAAATAATAAAAATATGTACGCTGTCATGAATTAATACTGCAACGCGAGATTTCTTCAACCCTAGTTTTTTAATGCAACAATATTTTCGGTTAATTTTCAAGGGTAGACTAATATCGTTGGAGTAGGGACCCCTGTTATTCGCAAAAAAAAAAAATGTTGCCCCACTTTGATTCGGTGCCTTACGCGCACGTCTGCAGTTCTGCTTCGTGGTCAGTGATAGGTTACTTTAACTCTCACGAGCCTTTGTATTCTACCGGCAAATCACAGATGCGTGGTGTTGGAGGAACGTTATTGTAATTGGCTCAGTCAAATGATAGCCATGGACACTCTGTCAATAACCATGAAGAAGAATTGCAGATGTGTACGTAAGGCACTGAAACAAAGTGGGGCAAAATTCTTTTCGCAAAAAACAGGGGTTCTGATGTATGAGGAGAACGTCCGAAGGCCAGGATACTGGACGCTGAATGCAAATTTTTATTACTGTGTGCCCGCAGGCATCTGCGTACCTCGAGGGATGTCTAGGAGTGAGACCAATACAATTGAGTGAGTGAGTGAGATATTTTGGTTAGCGTTCAACATCGAGGAGGGGTGACATGATGTGACTATGGAGCAGCGCCGGAATGAATGGACGAGGAAAACAGGAGATCCCCGAGAGAGCCCGCCGACCAGCGGCATCGTCCGGCACGATTTCCACATGCGAAAATCCGGTGATCGACCTCGCCGGGTATCGAACCCGTGTCGCTTTGGTACGAGGCGAATGGTCTGACCACCAATTGGCAAAATGTTATGTTTTCAGTCGTTGCAAAACTATCTGTAAATTTTTTCCGTGATTTACTGAAGGAGAGAAAGTTCACATCTTCCGCGTGGTGATCGATTTTGCAGTCCGATTTTAAAGGCTGTGTGACATGAGTCCTACACGCCACGTAAAGAATGATTTATTAAATTTTTAATTTACAGTGAAAACGTATTGAACTGCTTCACATAAAACTTGAAACGAACGCGTGTGTGAAAACACGACCTCCACATAAGAAATCTATCTCGCGTTCGTTTTGACGAAAGCCAACAGCACTTTGCGGTCATGAGACTGTGAGTGGCGTACGATAACAGAATGGAACTTGAGGTCATTCCGAAAAACTCATTCCCATTCACAAAATTTGAGTTGTATTATTATTCATGTTGGCCCCACACTCGAAACCAATTCGCCGGGCTTGAAAAGTAATTTTATCCCTGTCAGTCACAAAATGTAAGGTACCATATTTCGTGAACCTTCTTACAGACACTGCAGACGTAACCACAAACGTAATTAGATAAGCTACAACATCAGTTTCGCCATAATAATAAAGTTACGTAGCCTATTACACTGTTGTTCTATTTTATAATAGGATCATGTTTTATTACACATAAATATTTCAGCGGCTTAGCAATAGTTGGCAAAACAATTTTTTTATAGTTAATCGAAAAATTTTAGACGAACTAACACACATTTATAATAACAGTAAAAAAAGTGAACAAGTATAGAATTAAAATCTAGTTTAACTCGTTGTACAATAGTTTACGAGAATGTTGCACCTGTTTCTAAAAGACTTTTACTGAAATTTTTGCAATTTTTCAAACCTCTAATTGTATTAGTAATGTTAGGGACCTGGAAAATTTGCGTTTCCTTTTAGACACATGCTAGATTTCAAGTATCTTTATGTTTGTGACACGTTCGGCGTTGGTCTTTCACTTGTTAGACTCCTGGAGATCACTGAGACAATGATAAATAATCAACAAAATACAGGAGCAATAATGTGGAATATGTTTCAACTCTCAGTAGCTTCGGACTTCATCCGCAAATCCAAGACGTGTGGTGTCGTATTTAACCTTGTTCTGATTGGTGCTGCCAGATGAAAGACGTCTCTGCACCTACACTCTGCCAATAAACTTGAAGCAGAGCTGCAGGTGAGCACGTAAGGCACTGAAATAAGTTATTGCAAAATTATTTTCGTGAAAATTAGGGGTCCCTACCAATAATCGTGGCGCAGAACTGCAGGTGTGCACGAAAGACATTGAAACAAGAGTATTCAAAACATTTTTCGCTAAAATTTCTGGTCTCTAGCGATCTCTGAGCTAGGCTACGACTCTGTAGGCCAATGAGAGACATCGTGCGAACATATAACAGCTTGCATTCTAGACTGCTGTCAGGTAATAACACGAATTTCGCACGACTCTGGCAATGACTGTACAAAACTCTCTCAGTTGTTTGGGCTCCAACCTGGTACCCGCGCGTGAGAGGCTCAAAAGTGAAGGAGCTGCAAGTTCGACCTTAAAGCACACATCAAATGCCGCGTCGCCTCAACGAGCCAAGCGCTGAACTAGTGTGCAAGGTTCCCGCCGAACAGTTTTTACTATGGGACACTAAGCGGTGACCATACAATTTTATTGGTGGAAAGTCAGCAACTAAGTTCAGTGCAGGTGGCAATCTGAGTTCCACGCATATCCGGTTAGTACACTATGAAGTACGAAAGTCTAAAAAGGCCGATTTTAGCCATGTTGGAGAGCTTAGAAATAGCGTTTTTAATGAGCGTGGCGTCTTAACACTGAGATGCCAACCTTGGGCACACGTAAAATATTTTCGTTGGAAAAACTTTCTTACGAACACTGCAACGCATTTGAAGCGTGAGGTAGGCGGCCGCCTTAATATCCTGTAGTGAGTAAGAGGAGAGGAACGGATAATTTTAAACTCAAACTTTTTAGTTCTAAACAATAAACAAAAAACCGATTTTTAAGTGATTTAAAAAGGTGGAAAATCTCTCAGAACCACGATTTTATGGCGGAAATATTTTTGTATCAATTGTTTTCAATGTCTTATGTGCACATCTGCAGCTCTGCTTAGTGGTCTGTGAATGGATGTTTTAAATCACACTTGTCTTAGGTTTTTACTGCAAAATCACAGACGTATGGTACCTTATTATCTTACTCTGATTGGTGCAATCAAGTGAGAGACATGCCTGAACACAGACACGTTGCCAATAATAATCAAGCAGAGCTGCCGATGTGCACGTAATACATTGAAACAAAATTGTATGTTTTCGCCACAAAATCGTGGTTCTACTAGTAGATTTGTAGCGGGAAAGTGGACACTAATCCTGTAGGTACTAGGTTCTAATCTCAGCTCCGGCAATGAAATTGTCCCAGGCGAATGCTTTGATGGTTTCTTAACAAAGTTAATAGGCGATTCCTCTTCCAGTCTCCGCCATTTTTTTGAAGATGTTAGTCTCATCCTATAATGACCTCGCTGTCGACGAGAACGTAAAGCCCACTTCTCTTACATGTAATATTGCTCATACACTTTGGGTGAGGAGAAGAGAAGTGATTACGTTTTAATGTAAATAAGTTGTTTTTGTAACTAAAAAAAAACTTTCACAACTACGTTAACATGCTACTGTTATTATTAGGGAACGGAAAAATTCGCGTTTTCCTTTAGGTATTAGCTAGATTTCAAACTTCTTTAAGTTTGTGTTACGTTCGCCATTGGTCATGAATTAAATGGCACTTCCTGGAGAGCGTTGAACTAATAATAATTAAACAGCTGAAAGCAGTATCAATAATGTGATATGATTGTGTCCGATAGCAGCCAATTAACAGCTGTTGTCTGCTTGAGTACGTATACATTTTTTGGAAGCTATAGACTGCTGGTCAATGAACTCGCGAATTTTTCCAGTCTCTAGTTGTAGGTGATATCTAACTGGTTATGTTTAGGATGTCGGTTTAAACGAACTTTCGTAACCACGCTGATGGCTAAGTGAAATTTTATTAAAAGAATGTTGCAAAAATTTGTTTCAGTGCCGTAAATGGTGATCAGCAGTTGTGTTTCATATCAGTAACTGGTAGAGACATGAACTTTTCGCGAAAAGAATTTTGCCCCACTTTGTTCCAGTGCCTTATATGCACGTCTGCAGTTCTGCTTCACATATATTGGCAGCGTGCCTTTGAACTGTGACGTTTCTCATTTGACTGTACCAATCACAATAAGGTTACTGTAATACCACACGTCTGTGATTTGCGTGTAAAACCCCACGACACACGAATGTCAAAACATCCAATCTCTGACCGTGAAGCAAGTCTGCAGACGTGCACACAAGTCACT
>PNEQ01105478.1:17091-83727 GCA_003012365.1 Medauroidea extradentata | reverse complement strand
TAACTGGATATTTTTAAATATCAACTTTCGGCGTTCGACAAACAAATTTCATGCGTGTTATGTTGCAGTAACCGTGCTCTGATTGGTACAGTCAAATGAGGGACGTCTGTGCAGATATACATTATGCAAATAACCACGAAGAAGAACTGCAGATGTGCACGTAAAGCATTGAAACAAATTGTTGCAAAACTCGTTTCACCAAAAATCACTGGCTCTGTTGATAGCGCTTACCTCATACATAGATAAAGTCACGCTTTTAAATGTATTCGTCATTACAGTTGAGGTTTCTTCGAGACAGGAGTACAAGGTGCAGAACGACGTTACCCATCTCAAGAAGTAACACATTGCTCATAATCAAGAGAGTGTGTGTTCAAAATTGTATCAACAATTTTACAGAGTAAGATTTCCAAAATAAATAAATAAATAAAATAAAAAAAAAAAATTTCCAGACATTAGTGTGAAATAATTTATTACTATAATTTATGTTTATTTTCGTAAAGAAAACAGCTGAAGTAATGACGCATAATTCAATATCGTAAGCTGTTGGTTACGTATATTTCTAAAATGAATTCATTTAACAATTACTTTACTTTTCAAAACAATAAGTTTATTAATTATAATAATACATTCAAACAATAGGTATCGTGGTAGTCGAGGGGTGTCCGCCCACTTGGCTCAGTGGTTAGCGCTCCTGGCTACTGAGGCAAGGGTCCCGGGTTCGATTCCCGGCCGGGGAGGTGGCATTTACAACCACCTCCTCGGGTTCAGGACTGGGTGTTTGTGTTCGTCTGTGTGCCCAAAGACACCTTACCATTACAAACTGACAACTACACTATACACAGCTACTGGGGAAATGCATTGATTAACTTAAAGGGGGGGAATGTTTGGTGCAGTGGCGAGGCGTCAGCCTTGCCATTGTACCAAACATTAATTAAAAAAAAAAAAAGTGGTTAGCGCTCCTGGCTGCTGAGGCAAGGGTCCCGGGTTCGATTCCCGGCCGGGAGGTGACATTTACAACCACTTCCTCGGGTTCAGGACTGGGTGTTTGTGTTCGTCTGTGTGCCAAAGACAACTTACAAATACAACGACAACTACACAATACAAAGTTACTGGTGAATGCATTCATTAACTTAAAGGGGGGGGAATGTTTGGTGCAGTGGCGAGGCGTCAGCCTTGCCATTGTACCAAACATTTTTTCGATGTAAAAAAAAGGGGGGGTCAAAACCTCTCGCCTCCCCCCTAGACGATCGGGGTTCGAACCCCGGTGGGTTAGGATCCGAATTTTTTTGCAAACGTTGCCGTTGACAAGTGGGTTTCCTCCGGAACTCCCGTTTCAACAACCTGTCTCATTTCGTCGCTGCTCCACAATTATCTCACCTCATCTAATCCCTTCTTCGGGCCGGGCGGTCAACAGGTATGTCTCGCTGGTCGAGCACGTGGCCCAACCTTCACCCTGGCCTTCTCTCATACACAACATAAATCTGCCCGAAGACGGGAAAACATCGTGGATTTTAATTTTTATTTTATTCAAATAACTGTACAATTTTAGGAGCGTCCGAACTATTAAAAATCTTATTACTTGTTAGTTATAAATATGGATCCTCAAATTTGGTAAAAGGTTTTCAGCAGCAGTTGGTTTCAGTGCCTCAGTGCACAGCTGCAGCTCTGCTTCATGGTAAGTGATTGGCTGTTTTTAACTGTTTCGTGTCTTAACGCTTTACTGAAAATCATGACGAGTGGTATCGCAGTAACCTTGATTTGACTGGTGTAGTGAAATGAGAATAGTCTTTCAACAAAACACGCTGCCAAAAACAATGAAGCAGAGCTGCAGCTGTGCACACGAGGCACTGAAACAAATTGCTGCAGAAATGTTTTTAGTAAAAAATTCAAGTTTTTCATGTTTAATACAAAACATACTGATGTATGCTGTTACAAACGAAGGTTTACTGCCCTCAATTATCGGCACAAGCATACTCAGAGAAATATATTTAAATAGAGACTAAAAAAAATTACTGGTTATCTGACGTACAGAATATCTGTGTATTCAAGCATACAACTGTCCGCTCACTGTAGCAGCAGACAATGTACAGGTAGCTGAGGACATAGTGTACACAGGACTGTGGAGTCCAGCCTGCTGGTCGATGTACCTGCAAAATATCCGGGTATCTACATATTTATTTTTTCATATTTTAAATAGGAAAAGCTTTCCACACTTTCAAAGTCAATGTATTAGTATTTTCCGATCTGAAATTATAAGTGTGATTTAGACTGAGTTCTTGCTGCAACTGAATAATTTGTGAAACTTAGATTATATTATGTTCTAAGGTACCGTTTTAAATAACTATATCCATAATTTTTATGCGTACGTTTTACAAAAAAAAGTAACAATATGTCTCTATTTTAATAAATCATCCATTAACAGTAGAGCCAAAGGTAAAAGAAAGCATTATTCTAGTAAAAAGTTAAATTATGTTAGTATCATTAAACATGGGACTTACGAACAGGAGCCTTTGATCTCACTAAAATCAAAGAATTCTTAACATCCGTGGCAGCTCGATTATTTAGTTTCGTCGTACATTTTCCAACGGAGTAGGAAAGACTTTGATAATTATGTTTATATCCCTCACAAGTGGTTTAAACTGTTATGTTTTATTTTTATTATGGTCTAAAGTGATTTTTCTTAGT
Organism: Medauroidea extradentata; assembly: GCA_003012365.1. Classification (NCBI taxonomy): domain Eukaryota; kingdom Metazoa; phylum Arthropoda; class Insecta; order Phasmatodea; family Phasmatidae; genus Medauroidea; species Medauroidea extradentata. Next base: position 81,042 of record PNEQ01105478.1, on the reverse strand, counting down.
TATATTTTAAGTTGCGAGTACAACAAAGGTGTTCGCATTTATCAGTAAAACAATTTACAATTTCTCGTCATATACAGCCAACATCTAATATCACACCATAACACAGCAGCTTCATTTCGCTAACTAAGGCGCAAAAACATTCTAAATTCATCGTCTTCCGTAGAGATAATGGTAACAAATACCAGTGTGTTAGATTACTTCGAATTGAGTATATTACAGCAAAGAACACTTATTCTAACGCTAATAGCTGTAGGCCATTCAGAATAAAGTGACTATTCAAAAATTTGCATTTGAAAAAAATCCATAGTCGTCACTGCTTTAAATACAACATTGAGAGCTCTATACATAGCAGGTGCTATATTCCGCGTTGGAGGTGAGTTAAGGAGGCTATTCACCTCAGTTTTCTACATCTTTTTTTATTTTTATATTTGTACCAGATATTTTTTCTTAATTAAGACACAAATTGTGATTAAATCTTCCTCTCTTATAGTTTTGCGTAACGAGTCGTAAACGTCAAATTTTGCACTTTACGGTTTTATGCCCCGCCACTAAAACCAGCTGACATACCAAACCGAAAAAATTCACAATGTATAACAATGGTATAGGCTATGATTTTACATATATAAAGCAAAGATAAAATGTTTTTGTATTTAATAAAAGTGCTGAATTTTTAAAATTAAAATTTAAATATTTCGAAATTTTCTTAAAAAATACAAAACTTTATACATATATATATATATATATATATTTTTTGTTTTTACATGTTTCAAATCATATCCTACAACATTGTTATACACTGTACATTTTTTCGGTATGGTATGTCAGCTGGTTTTAGTGGCGTGCATGAAACCGTAATGTGCAAAGTTTGACGTTTACGACTCATTACGCAAAAACTGTAAGAGATACAAAAATTTCCTAAGAGGAAGATTTAGTACCAAATTTTGTCTAAAATAAGAAAAAAATATCTGGTACAATTATAAAAATAATAAAATACGTTGAAAACTGAAGTGAACCGCCCTCTTAACTGACAGACGATTAGAGCTAGACTGGTTAGGTGGTGAACTGAACAACCGCATCGACATTACGCGCGAACGGGACAACGACGTGCAATGTTTGGCTGATAGTATAATGTTCATGTGCGCGGTGTTTTTTTCTCGAAAATAATTTTCCACCATTTTGCCTCACGCTCACATCTGAAGATTCTGATTCGTGGTCAGTGATTGGATGTTTTTATTTATCAGCTAACCGCAAATCACAGACGTGAGGTGTCACAGTAACTGTGTCCTGAAAGGCACAAATAAATGAGAAATGTCTCTACACAAACACTCACACTCAATAAGAATGAATTGCAGTTGCAGATGTGAACGCAAGGCTTTAAAACAAAGTGGTGCAAAAATTTTTCCACGAAAACTTCATGTCCTTATTAAGAGCCCTATACAGCTAGTGCATGAACGTTGTTTCAGCTTGTTAGGAGAATGTTTTTCCAAGAAATACTACTATTTGTACGTTAGATATCTTTATCTAGGAAAATAATACACAGTTAAGGTCATAGGTTTTGTATTAATGCTCTTTTACGAGTTTCATTTTCTAAATCATGGAATGGAGAAGACAAAGCAAACATGTCACATTAAAATGTTGGAAATTATTGGTACTATATACCATAATTTAGTCAAAACATAAGTTCATATCATTTTGTTTGGCTAATTATCGACTTAATTAAATTTTCTTAAAGTCTATTGCTAGCCAAAACTATATAAACTTGTGTTTTGAAAATATTCGGCAACATAGTAAAACAATTTTCAACATTTCCATGTAACAGTTTTGCAATATCTGTTCTCTTTCAGTACTTTAAAAATAAAGTTTACTAAAATAGCATAATAACAGAGGCCATAAGTAGTGCTTCTAAATTGTTGGTATTTAGATATCTGCGGGAAGAGTGTGTGTCTCCAACCTAATGTTAGAGACAGAAAAAATTCGCGGGCTTATTGTCATGAAGACTAGCCCCAAAAATTGTATTATAGTGGCCTATATATATATATATATATATATATATATATATATATATATATATATATATACAGTGGAATCTTACTATAACAACAACTGTAAATGGCAACAAAAACTGTCTTTATAGCGGATTGTTGTTATATCCAAATAATTTTACATGTATTATGGAGAGATGGTGCATTATAAATCTGTTGTTATAGGACAGATAATGTTATAAACCATACTCTTTATAACGAGATTTCACTGTATGTATGTATATATATATATATCTATCTATCTATCTATATATATATATATATATATATATATATATATATATATATATATATAAGGAAACCACTGTTTATTGGCTGCTCGCCGACACAGTCAAACCAAATTATTGGTCCTGTATTTAGCTGATTCTATATAAATGTATCAGCGCTCTCCAGGAAGTGTCATATACGTCAAGGACCAATGACGATCGTAACAAAAACTCAAATACATTTTTAATATAGTTTGTCCCTTAAAGAAAACGCGAATTTTTCAGGTCCCTACCTACTGCACTTTTATTAGACTCTTATTCGCAGGTATTTATAATAAATTAGAACACTGTTGATTATCACTATTATTTAAAACTCGTGTATTTATTGGCTAAACATAGTAAAGTGCAATTTTCTGAGAGTGGAATATATATGTCAACTCTTTACTAGCAATGCAAACGAATGCACGTGGCAATCTTTTAGGTTAACATCCAGAGGAAAAGTTCAAAGTTGTTAAAAAAATAAACTAAGCACGGCTTTTTTGAGGTTTCACTTTATTCCGGAACGCCTATAAACGGAGACATGCAAAATTCTCGTTTATTTTTGGTGTCGTGCTAGACTTCATTGCCCGGTCAGTGATTGGAGGTCTTTTTTAACTCTCGGCACTTTAGGGTTCTACTCGCAAATCATAGACGTGTAATTCAATTCTGATTGTCACAGTCAAAAAAGTAACGACACTACACAAAGATACCCTGCCAATTACCGTGAAGCACAGCTCAAGTAATATAATACAATGTTATATTACATTATAGTACAATACGTTGTATTATATTGTAAAATTATAAATTAATACATTATTCATTTTATTTATTACATATAGCTATTTATACAGGAATATCAAGCTAACATTCCATTTGGTTTACACATGTCTGGCACTAAATAAATCCCATGTCAAATGTAATACTGTAGTACTATTCAGTAATAAAATTTACAAAAATATTACAATAATTAATGTTTAGGGACTGCAAAATTTACAAAAATGTATTAAATCATTTAAAATATTTTTAAATACTAGGAAATACTATAGCAATTGATGTCTCTGAGGGAGGAAGCTGGTGAGGTTTGAATGCCTTCTAGACATCGTTTCTCTGACATATCACATACATGCATACTTTTAATATAATATATAGCTTATTAATGAAATAACGGGTCTGAGTGAAGGATGTAAATTTTGCAGAATTTGTTCGTGATTTTGGTACAGCATTTATGTCAGGACAACTATGAAGTGCAACGACGGCAAGTACGGTATAACTGTCGGGAATCAATTGCTTATTATTTCCCTGTAATCTAAAATAGAAAAATAATTATTAAAGAATGAATATCTATCTAGAGCTGGTCATTTTGTTTTAAAGAACATATATTGTAGTCCTATAAGCTGTTCATGCTATAAAATTGTGTCTGATTTGTGAAATATTTTGTTTATTATTTTTGTAACACAGGCCCTTATACTGTTTGCATTACGATTTCTGCATTAGCATTCATATTCCAAACTAACAGCCGTATTCTGTGTTATAGCTATCTGTATTTACATGTAACGTATTAAGATTTATTGGGGTTTATGTTTATCTACAGCGTAATACACAATTGATCGGGTACATGTCGTTTGCCCTAAACTGGCAAACGCCTTTAACGCAAATTTCTTTAGGACAAGTGACGAGCTTCCAATTGATCTACAGTCATAATCAAACAAGTAATTTTACGTATGCGTTGTAAATAGAGATTAAGAGTTGAAATATTTTGCATGGAATTCCACAAACAGTCTTGCTTTTCAAAAGACTGTTAAAATTTATTATATCCGAAGATTTCCTATTTTTATAGCGCTGGTATTGAAATACTTAAGATTACTTTACATTTACTTGCAAGCATTGATGCTAGATGTTTTGATATTCATTCCCTTACATAGGTTATTTAGTATCTTATATTAAACACTGGACGAAATATGTGTAACTTTATACTTTCCAACAATAAAGCATAGAATTTCTTTGAAAAATAAGTACGTAATTGGTGCGAAATATCTTAGTGGAATTATATGAAGTGTATTTTGTTTGATTGTAGTTATCTTGGTAACAGAGTATTAATTTTTTTCACGTTTTTCCAAAGTCAGTGAATACATTTGTACATTTGTATTTACTTACCTTATTAATATAATGACTAAAGAAATTACCGTGACTTCTTACATGAGAATTATTTTCGTTATAATTTACATCTCTTTAACTTGTATGAGAACTCAAGCTTAGTAAAATTTTGAATTTTAAATTCTTGTGCTGTCATCAGGAGTCTTGTTGCGTTTTCTGTAGCTTTATTACTGAGAAGGAAATCCATTCACATCAAGTTACATCAGGGCTGTGATTTGAAACGCTGAGCACGGAAGACGTGCGATGAAACCGAATAAAACGAGCACGGTACGCGCAGCTGGAATCACGTATTTACAAGCAAGCCACCGCAAACGGATGCGATTGTGTTTTTTTTATTTTAATAACAATTCTACGGGGGTGAGGTGCTCGGAACGAAATTTCCACGTCGGCCGAGAGCCACCTCTGATGGGCGGCGGCTGAGAAAAATGTAGCTCCATTATTAATGGAATGCTGAGGACTGGGCCGGTATTAGGCGGGAAAAGACAAAAGTGAAGAAGGCGCTGGGTGGAATGAGGTGCGGTCATTGTTTTGGTGTCGGGCCTTGGCGCCAGAGTGGTGTGAGCCAGAGAGGGGGTGGGGGAGGATGAAGAAGGGGGGTACAAGAGGGGGCTCCCAGCTGCGGCTAGCGGCCTGCAATGGACCTTTCTACTCGTGATTAATGATGAGATAGTGAGCAGTTGTTTTCCACAGACGGCCATACGAGAGAGGGCTCATTGCGAAACAACTGAAGAACTGCCCATGTCCTGCTTGGACTCTGGCTGAAGTACATACGTCCTTAAAGTACTTTGTGGTCCAGTACCGTAATTAGACAACTAGTACGTCCTTCAAGCACTTCATGGCTCCAGTACTGTAACTAGACAACTAATACGTCCTTCAAGCACTCGTGGGTTCAGTACTGTAACTAGACAACTAGAACGTCCTTCAAGCACTTCATGGCTTCAGTAGTATAACTAGACAACTAGAACGTCCTTCAAGCACTTCATGGCTCCAGTAGTATAACTATACAACTAGAACATCCTTCAAGCACTTCATGGCTCCAGTAGTATAACTAGACAACTAGTACGTCCTTCAAGCACTCGTGGGATCAGTACGATAACTAGACAACTAGAACGTCCTTCAAGCACTTCATGGCTCCAGTAGTATAACTAGACAACTAGAACGTCCTTCAAGCACTTCATGGCTCCAGTAGTAAAACTAGACAACTAGTATGTCCTTCAAGCACTCGTGTGTTCAGTACTATAACTAGACAACTAGTACGTCCTTCAATCACTCGTGGGTTCAGTACTGTAACTAGACAACTAATACGTCCTTCTAGCTCTTTGTGGTCCAGTAAGATAACTAAACAACTAGGGACAAATGATTTTCGTGGAAACATATTTTCGCCATCTAGTTTTAGTGCCGTACGTTGACAACTACAGCTTTCCTTGGTGGTCAATTATTGGATGTTTTTTAGTCTCAGAGTCTAGGATTTCTACCCGATAGTCAGAGACGTGTGGTGTCGTAACATCTCTGGTTCTGATTGCCACAGTCAAACGATGACGCCTCTACTTAAAGACACGTTGCCAATAACCACGAAGCAGGAGTTACAGGCGCGTGCACGTAAGGCAATTGAAACAAGTGAGTGCAGAGATATTTTCGCGAAAATCACAGGTCCCTATATATAACCAGAAAGTTATGCTGAGTTACGACCCCGCGGTAATTGTCGAAGTGACAAACTTTTAAATGCTAAAGTTAACTAACATTCACTCAGTTTCCGTAGTGCACTGCAAACAAATAAAGCTTATATTTAATGTTTTTTGTAGGTAACTGCAATGCAATAGACTTCTTGTAGTAATAGATCAACTACATGTACCCTTTCATGTGGATCGGCCGCCACGATTTTAGGTTAACGCAAGCCTTGATTTCAAATTTGTTTTTGTACTTTTGCCATGATTTGGCGTAGAATCTGACCAGGTGGACATTTTAAATGGAACGTTATCACAATTACTTACTTAATTTATTTTATGAGACTGCAAAACTTGCATTGAAAAATGTATCATAGCCTTAACGAGTAAAAATTAATTAACGAATTACATAAATAAAGTAGACCTACTTATGGCAGGTTTCCCCGACACGTCCTGTAAATTAAGTATAGATTAAATGCGAGTTAGGGCATTCCAAGCGTTTAACAGTGTTCAACCAACATTTCTGCACAGCCTGAACATCTTAAGGGGGATTAATCCCTGTCACATCGGTTTTACGGTTTTTCTTATAAATCAGGGAATATACACATTATTTTACTTTTTCCACGCTGACAAGGCATAGTTTATAGTTTAATTCACTTTTTGGAATCCATATGACATTGATTCTGTTAATTTTGTGGTCTCTGTAGTCGCTCCCGTAAATAAATAAATTTTTCCTTTTCAGCTGTTTCCCGTTGCAAAAGAATGAATACGTTATGGTTCCAGCAATTACAGAAAATCGATTAAGTTTGTATATATGCCTTATCGTGACAAAAATTTTGATACATCGACTGGAACAGAATATATCGAGAAGAAACAGCTATATCCAAGGTGGTAGGGATCAAAGCATCGCCGAAAGTTAGGTGGCCAAAATCGGATGTCTAACTAGTTAGGTCTCTTTAACCTAAACATACATTTTTAAAGAAAGTTAAACTAAGGCTGCCGAGAAATAAAAATATTTTGTACTTCTGAATAGTTTTTACAGAAGAACAAAGTCATTTTATAGGCGTTATATTATCGTAATTACATAATGGATCTTCCCCGTAAAAAAAAAACTATCGATGACTTAAATGAACACAAACATATAAATATATTTATACAAAATAATAACTGCCGTGTACTATTTTAAAAGGCGTGGTTTACAACTATTAACGAGTACAATAAGTATGGATTATAAAAATTACGTTCGTCGAAATAGACAACGTGTACTTTCGTGTTATATTTCGTTGTTTTTTAACTTATCACTGACTGAACTAAGTTTATAATGAAATTACTTAACTTTACAATACAATCAATATCAATTCTGAATATTAATAAACCAGATACTTCTGTTAAAGACTTCTGTTATTTTATTTGAACACATGATTGGCTGGCTAACACACTTTACTAGGTATTTGTAGGCAGGGGGTGGCCATGCCGTATACTGCCCAGGCAAATACGTGAAGTCGGTGTAGTTGTGCCCTTGTTGCTTGAACAATTATACACGTGGTCACTGTAATCCAAAACATTGTTTCCGCCATAAGAGCCAATGTATTTTACTCGAAGTTAGAAGAACAATTGTTAAAATTATTTATCGAATAGCAGATGTGTCGTGATTATCGCAGTCTACGTTGTTTAGGGAACAAAATTTTAAAATAATATTAAAACTCAACAATATGGTTGCATTTAGAAACACGTTTCTGTGAGTACCGACATCGCCAACTGTTCGTGCGTGGACACCGTTGTTAAACTAACATTTATGCTGGTTTCTGCTATTTATATAACATTTCGTGTGCAAATGTGTTTGTTTTATTGCGATTAGCAAGCAGTTGCACATCGTTAGTGACTTACATATGCGTAAGTAAGCAATATATGTGGATGTTTTTTTCGTGTTCGCTTGGTTTATCTGCATAAACACATAATTTACACTATGCTAATGTAAAACATGCCCTTTTCATTCATGAAATGTAACAGCAGCAGATGTATTTCACGTACCTGTTCTCTCTTTACACCCGAATTCAACGCACGTAACTGTTTACATTCCAATCTGTTCATTGTACAGTATCGATACCATATGAGGCACTTACGAAAACCTTACTCGATCTACTCGTTGCTGTGTGTTGACGCACGTAACCGTTTTCATTCCAATCGGTTCATTCTACAGTATCGATACCATATGAGGCACTTTCGAAAACCTTACTCGATCTACTCGTTGCTGTGTGTTGGTTAACAATGACGTATTGTTCGCGCGAAAATGGCATATATACGTCTTCAAGGAAATCCCAACATGCCATCTTCTGTATACTCCTACTTCCATGTTTGTAGGGACTGTTCATTTCCGTGACAATATTTTTGCTCTCACTTGTTTCTATGCCTGACGTGCACACCTGAAGCTATATGCTTCGTGACTATTGTAGCGTGTCTTTGAGTAGAGGTGGCATTTATTTGACTGCGTCAATCAGAACCAAAGATACTACGACACACGTCTGTGATTAGCGGTAGAACTACTAGACAGTGATATTTAAAAACATCCAATCATTGACCACCAAACAAACCTGCAGTTGTGCACATAAGGTACTAAAATGAAGTTTCTCAAAAATACTCTTCCCACAATCTCACATATTTAATGCACTAACATATTAGAATTTTCTACTTCAAATAATGTATTCGAAGACTAACACTGACGCGTTTGCTGTGGTGAAACACCCATCACTTAGGCGACTGCTTTAAGCTATGCTTAAATTTAAGCACTGTATTGCTGAGATCTATTTTAGGACGACGTCTCGAAACCAGCCATTAATTTATCCAGTAAGTCATATGTTTACTGAGGACTCTGAGGCAAAGTGTCTAACAGAAGTAATATAAATAAATGTTGCTTGAGGATGTTGAGTGGTACCATAATACTGAGCACAATTCGGACTGTTCTAATAACGTCAAAATATTACACCTTGCACTCTAAATCTAAATGAGTGAATATTCATTTATTCACGCTGATGGATGGAGCAGTTTCAACCATTTTAATCGGTAGATATAGTCACAGTTTAATTAGTGAATATTCATTGAATTCCTTTAAGAGTGCCAACATATCACAAGTGTGTCAGTGAATATTCATATATTTTACAGTGGTTTTCAAAGAACAGTTTTCACTTATTGAATCAGTGAAAAATTGCTGCAAAATCTGTGGACATTAACTGATTTATATGTGGAATGTTGGCACACTATAGGAAGTAGTGAATTTTCACCTTTTTCACAGTGGTTCCTCACTGATACAATTTGTTGAAAATGCTCCATCCATAGGCGTGAATCAGTGTATATTTACTAACTCAGTTTTAGAATGGGTGAAGCAAAAAAAAATTGTAAACCGTAAGTTTTATAACTCTAAAATACTCAGCGGATGTTTACTTTATTTTCATACAACAGAAAAACCTCTCTCTCTCTCTCTCTCTCTCTCTGTGTCTCTGTCTGTCGCTCTCCCTCTCTCGCACACACTTAATTCGTTTAAAAGTAGGTATTTCTTTAGGTATAAAGCAGCAATACTTGTTTGTGGAAAATAATACTTTTTGAAATCCTTTCAGTACTTTCACGAGATTAAATAAAATTTATACTACCGCTTGTGACATTAAACCGTCCCTAGCGAAATTTGTTTTAGCATCCTTACAAGAAAACAGTGTTTTTTCTGTGATAAAATGTCAGTCTATTCGTGTAATATATGTGTAGCCGCATTTCGCTAATTTCACTTGCCGATATAGCTAACACAAAATCTATTTACTGTTACTGGATTTGAATTAGTCAAGGTAGTGTATTCTAAAATAAACAGCTAAAGAGTTAAATTGCAGTAGGCATTACGAGACCGAATCATCTATACTTTTTTGCACTTTAAAAAATTTCGGTACAAAGAGTGCTAGTGTCGATAAAAAAAATATTTCAATGAGTAGTTAATTATATGGTTTAAGACATAATTATGTATTTTTAATCAAGCATTTCAAGCAGAGTATGTGTATTTTTTCATGTGTAACGTATTTGTAGCATGTACACGCATATCAATGTGTACTTTGTTGAAATTAAGTGCAGACATTTCTAAGAATCAGCTGTAAAAAGGACTGTGTTATGAAAATAAGGCAAACAAAATTAATTAAATGGCGCACTTTTTTTTTCGTGTGTGATTGTAGAGAATAAGATTTTTGTCGCCACGTTTTCGTTTAACGCCCTTGTGAAATTTGGTAGTATTTTACGTAACAACCAGGGAATTTTGGGAATTATTTTCGCGATTGGTTCACTGATACTGAAGTATTTCTTAAGAACTATGAACTAATATCAGATCTGCATGAAAACACTCACTGACTGCCGCGCTACCTTGTCACTTGTACAACTGTCCACTCACTGGAGCAGCAGACAATGTACAAGTAACTGAGGACATAGTGTACACAGGACTGTGCAGTCCAGCCGGCTGGTTGTTGAATCCGCGACATTTATAAGTATCTACATATCCAGCTAAAAATGATTGTAACTCAAGGAAATAATTTACGGAGATATAAACGGAAGAATAAAGAAGCACACGTCTTATTCGTAGGAACCCAAATTTTTGGTGAAAATATTTCTGCAGCAGTTTGTTTCAGTGCCTCACGTGCACAGCTGCAGCTGTGCTTCATTGTTATTGGCAGCGTGTCTTCGTGGAAAGACGTTTCTCATTTGACTGAACTGTAAAAATAAGTTGTACCTTTATAAAGAAAACCTTTGGAAACTCAGTTTCCAAAGAAATTTCTAGTAAAACTATAAATGATGTATTTGTAAATAAATACAAAGTATATATATATATTTTTTGTAAACTGACAAGGGATATACTTGTGGCTGTACTTGCAACAAGGAAAAGTATGATTTCAAAAAATAGTTTTATTTTAATGATGACGCGTAACTCATATAGTAAATAACTATAAAATTAGTAACTATTATATAAAATTATTTAAATAATAGTCTAAGTGAGGCGCTGGGATTCGAGTACGCATCCCCGCGCATAGGTGATAACGTATTTTTTCACTTGACCTCCTTGACTTCGGTGCTATCTGATATTAGATTATTTCTATATACTTAATGAACAGTACAATAAGTTCTGTTATAATAATATTTTTTTTATTTTACTGTGTGCACTCGTGATGAAAATTTCCGTGTTCCAGAAAAATGCACTGCAAAATATGTGATTTATTGTAACATTGTAATTTCCGTGAAAGTGTGATTTCGGTAGACTAAAATTTATCTCATGTTTTTACAAAGAAAACTATTGGTGCTTTATAAAGAAAACGTCTTCCAAGGGAAATTTTTGTACATTTAGAAAAGTATGTGAAACGACAAAGAAATGCCTCGGCATTTGGGCAGGAACTGTAAGCATAGTTTAAGGAATTGCTTTGTAGTATTACAACCTTATTCTATGTAAATTTACAAAAGAATGATTGTGCAAAGAAAGTCTATGTAACTTTTGCAAATATTTTTAGAGTGTTTCCCAATTAGAATGAGGATAATGCGATACCACACGTCCGTGGTATGCAGTAAAGCGTAAAGACACGAAACAGTTAAAAACATACAATCACTGGTCATTAAGCTGAGTTGTAGATGAGCATGTCACTGTAACAAACTGCTGCAGAAATAATTTCACCACATTTGGGGTCATTAAGTATACATTTGGATTAATATTGAGTAATTTTTTCAAGGCGACACAGCGCGACCACCTATATTTGAAAAACTTTGGAAATATTCTTACTTTTCGGATATTTTTAAAGCTTGAGACGGTTTTCTACAGCAATTAAGTATAGCTATTCATTTACAATTTTCTCATTTGGATGTGTGGTTGAGACATGTTTTAATCTTCCATACCGCAAGAAACAATCTATTACGCCAAATAAACATTTACATACAAGGACAATACCGATAGGACAACATATGTGCAAAACGTGTGCAAGGTTTTGACATACAACAGCTGTCTTTGCCGGAAACCGACGCCGATATATATAGCCAGTGATTTTTGGTGAAATGAATTTCGCCAAAATTTGTTTCAATACCTTATGTGCACAGCTGCAGCGGTACATCGTTATCAGTGATTAGATGATTTAAACTCTCAGTGTCTCGGCGTTCCACCCACAAATCACAGACGTGTGATATTGCTGTAACCTTGTTATGATTGGCGCAGTCAAAAATGTGAGCGGTCACTGTACTAACGCATTCTGGCAATAACCATGTAGTACAGCTGCAGATGTGCACATAAGACACTGAAACAAATAGTTGTAAAATTTTTTCGCCAGAAATCACTGACACTATATAGTTATTTTAGATAGAAAAACGTTGTTCCAGCAAAATCCCTTGTCGTTCAGATAGTGTGTATCAAATTTGTGAACAGCCTGTAGTTTTCAAACTCGCTTGTAGAACATACGACGTATTTTTTAATGTGTGTACTCGACGGGCGTAAACAGGGCGCGATGTGTTTGCGTTGTAATCAGGCGCCCGAAGTGCTGGCAATGTCACTGTACCAGTGCTGACACTGGCGCGACAAGCGAGTCTCGCATTCATTGGTGACTTGGGAGGGCGGGGGACATTGTGTACCGCAGGGGTGGGAGTTGTTCCCTTGTGGTTTTACCCCTAGCGACCACCCTCACCCCCTGGCAGTCCTGATTCAACCCCCTAGCTCACAACTATCGTATCCCCTTCACCCCCTCGACAGGCCACGCAGAACTGTGATGCTCGGTGAGTTATTTACCGCTCGACAATGTCTGCAAGCACGCAACAGTTGGCAACACTTCTGGCCACCGGGTGTGTCCCCTGCAGACAAGTATCACGTGCGATGTCTTACAAATAATAATGTACTATACTAATTAGAAATTCTGTAGACCGTGTGTATAGAGCCAGGATTTTTTCGCGAAAATATTTTTGCATCACGTAGTTTAATGTCCTACGTACACATCTGCAGCTCTGCTTAAAGCATCGTGAGGGAGAGTTTTTGTCAGCGCTTAACATCGAGGTCTTTAACAGTGGTGAGGAGTGACACAAAGTGAGCATGGGGTGGTGCCGATATAAAGAGACAGGGGAAACGGGAGATGCCCGAAAAAATCCGCCGACCAACGGCTTCGTCCGGCACCATTCCCACATGCGAAAATCCTAGGTCTGACCCCGCCAAGAAAAGCGAACCCGGATCGGCTCGGTGGGAGGCGAGAGGTCTGACCCCTCGGCCACCGCAGCCCCTTCATGCTTAGTGATGAATGTTATAACTCTCACACAGTGTTCTTCACGCAAATCACAGACGTGTGGTGTCGCAATAACCTTGCTCTGACTGGTGTTGTCAAATGAAAGACGTCTCTGCACAACAACACGCTGCTAATAAGCTTGAAGCAGAGCTGCAGGTGTGCACATAAGACACTGAAACAAGTTGTTGCAAAATTCTTTTCACGAAAATCAGGGGTCTTTTGGTAGCGTGTCTTAGTTCACGCATGTCTTTCATTTTTTCGCACCAATAAGAATAAGACAATTGGGAAACCATATGATTTTCTTATTTGCCAGTCAAACCTCAGGAAACAGTGGGAGTTAAAACATCCAATCGCTGATCATGAAGCAAAGGTGCAGGTGTGCACATAAGACACCGAAACAAATTGGTGCAAAAATCTTTTCAGTATGTAAAATCGTGGATTTACTTATGTGTATTGCAGTTCCCTGAAAGCAGCCGAAGTCACTTATTTGCTGACAATGCATTGGCCTACCAAAGAGATCTCCTGTAGCCAATAGTTAAAAGTTCAAAAGGTTTACACATGTCACAGTTATCACTACGGACACAAAAAAAATCAGCTTTTATATCTAGGCACGAGCTAAATTCCAAATATCTTTTAAGTTTGTGTCATATTCGACATTGTTCCTGGACTTATTTGACTCCTAGAGAGCTCTGCGCCAGTAAAAACGAATCAACTTAATTCAAACCCTAACATTTCGTTTTACTGTGTCAGCGAGCAGCCAATGAACAACTGATGTCTGCTTGAATACATATATATGCTTGGAGACTAACCTACAAGTCAGTAAACCCACGATTTTTTTTTCATTCTCTTCAGAGGCTCGTGACCAATGCAATTACAGACTGTACTCGGATTTGTACAGCACAACGAAGTCTAGCTTACCACCAAACAATAAAGAGAGTTTGCATGCTTCCACTTATGTGTAAAGACATGAAAATATCGCGGGTTCAACTACAAGCAGACTGAACATGCACAGTCCTGTGTACACTATGTCCTCAGATACTTGTACATTGTCTGCTGCTCCAGTGAGTGGCCAGTTGTACATGTGACAAGGTAGTGCTGCAGTCAGTGAGTTCAAGCAGGTCTGCTATTGGTTCACAGTCCTCAAGGAAAAGTTTCAGTGACAGTGAGCCTATTGCGAAAGTAATTAACGTTTATAGGAGTCTGAAATCTTACGTCTTCTTTAAAGAATTCGCAAAATTTCCGGGTCTCTAACAATCGGCTATTACATTAATTAACAAACCAACACAGCACTCGCATAAATACTTTACTGTCGTATGGGAAGGGAACCGGAAAGCCAGGGGATCGAAACCCGGAATGCAGACCTACTTACAACTTGGTGCCCGTAGGCATCTGCTTGCCCTGAAGGAAGACATGGAATGAGGTCCTATAATGGAGAAGCGCCGGAATGAGATAGGCGAGGAAAACAGGAGCCCCGCGAGAAAACCCGCCAAGCAGTGCCACCGTGCGTCACGATTCACACATGCTAATATTCAGTATACGATATCCGTCGGGAATCGAACCTGAGTTGACTTGGTGAGCAGCGAGTGCGCGTGCCACGGCGGCAAACACAACCACAGCTCGAATAACATACCCGAATCGATCCCGTGTCCTCTTAAATGTGAATCCAAGGTTTTGATACTGCATTACTTCGTTCAGAATTCCTGGCGTGTGTTTTGTACTTACGAAAAAAAACTGAATATTTCACACCCAAAAACGGCATGTTTTATTAGTAGAGACTGCAAAAATTCGTGGGTTACTGATATGTAGGCTAGCCTCCAAGAATATATATGTGCTCAAATAGAAACACTCGCTGCTCGTTGACACAGTCATACCACATGACTAGGGACCCCTGTTTTACGCGAAAAGAAATTTGCACAACTTTGTTTTGGTGCCTTATGTGAACATCTGAGGTTCTGCTCCGTGGTTAGTGATTGGATATTCTAACTCTCACGAGCCTTGGAATTCTACCGGCAAATCAGAAACGTGTGGTGTTGCAGGAACATTATTATAATTGGCTCAGGCAAATGATAGCTATAGACACGTTGCCAATAACCATGAAGCAGATTTGCAGAGGTGCACGTAAGTCACTGAAACAAACTGGGACAAAATTCTTTTCACGAAAAACAGTGTTCTCTACACATGATTGATCCTGAATTTCATTGCTTCTTTGTTATTGGTTCCGCGTTCTCCATGAGGTGTACCACAAGTCAAGGACCAAATAAGAACGTGACACAAACTTAAAGGTGTTTGAAATCTAGCTTGTGACTAAACGAACACGCGCAGTATTTATTATGGGTTAATCGAGTCACGCCGTTGAACTACGTACACGATAATTTTGATTTAAGCGTTGTGTCTCGTAACTAACCGAAACTATTAACTAGCGTTTTAGTGTTAGTTTATCCGAACATTGTAACAAGTTTAGTCATTTTCTTAACTACCCTAAACACAACTATATGAAATTCAGGATAGAGTGAGCACACAAAACAGCCCTGCAAAAATTCTATTTTCAGCCAATCCGTATCTTTCCGCGTGTAAAGGCTAACGGCGCGAAATGTATAACCTCTCTGGTCACGTCACTTTATGTTTGCACGTGTAAGATATATTGTACAGTCGGTAGGTACCTGTATATGCGGACCCCTATATTCCACGAAAAGAATTTTACCCCACTTTGTTTCAGTGCCTTGTGTGCACGTCTGCAGTTCTGCTTCGTGGTCAGTGATTGGATATTTTAACTGTCAACGTCTTCTACGGATTCTACCGACAAATCACAGACGTGTGTTGCTGCAGGAACGTTATTGTAATTGGCTCAGTCAAACGAGATACGGGTCTTCACATAGACACGCTGACAATAACCATGATGCAGGATTCCAGATGCGTACATTAGGCACTGAAACAAACTGGGGCAAAATTCTCTTCGCAAAAAACAGGGTCCCTGCCTATATAGTTTGATAAAAAAAAGTTAATTTATTATATAAAATACAATTATGTCGTTTTAGGTTGATTTTGTTTCAGTATTCTTGTTTTTAAATAGGCAAATACACTTCGTAAACTAAAACTGCTGACTGGAAAATAATTGGATTTTTTTTTTTCAGAGACGGTCTATTCATTTATTAATAGATAAGGATATTGCGAAAGTTTATTAACTTTAAAAACCTTGTTTGCTCTCGTTTGCGTACAGGATTAGTTCGGACTGTGTTAGTTCTGCATGGTGATATTATATTATTTAATTTTATGTCAAAGATGTGTTTCCAATTTGACAGTAACGAGAAAATGATGTGAGTGTTGCTGCTCTAAGAATAGATTGTAAAATTCTATTGTTTCGGCACTACTCATAGGGTTCCTTATTAATCCCAAATGGTTTTTAATTTTACTTTGTATGTAAATAAATTAATCGTTATAGTTAGAGACCCGGAAATGTCGCGGGTTCAACGACCAGCTGCTAGACTGCACAGCCCTGTGTACAATGTGTATTCAGTTACTTGTACATTGTCTGCTGCTCCAGTGAGTGGACAGTTGTACATGTGACAAGGTAGCGCGGCAGTCAGTGAGTGTTTTCATGCAGGTTTGCTTTAGTTCTCAGTACTAAACAAAAATTTCATCACCAGTGATCCATTCGCAAAAATAGTTAATACGTACAGGCGTTCTCTTCTGTGAATTCGCCAAATTTCCGGGTCTCTAGTTACAGTTATAGAAGATTATGTGTCGTAGGAAATGATGGCCGTTTGCTACGATTCAGTGTTATGTATTCAATTCGGACGCATATCTCTCGTTACTTACGGATCTGCTTTGGGCTGGGGCGATATCATTCTGGTGCGCTACCCTTGAATGTCTGCAATTCGTCTGTGAACAGCTATACCTCAACTATCGACTAACCATGCAAGAAGCATACGATAGCACGAAATATTTTTTCGATTTTATAGCTAGAGACTGGAAAAAATCGCAGTTTCACTGATCGGTACCTAGAGTCTAAGAATACGAATGTTCTGAAGCAATAATAACATGCTTATTGGCTGCTCGCTGACACAGTGATATTACGTGATTGTGCCATCATTTAGTGGCTTCTTTATTATTGGTTTAGCTCTCTCCAGGAAGTGTCAGATAAGTCAAACACCTATTATGAAAGTGACACCAACTTACAGATGTATTTTTATTTACATTGTACTTAAAAGGAAACGCGAAATTTTCAGGTCCATATTTATAGCATATAGCTAAAGACATGAATAATTCGCGTTTTCGTTTAGGCACAAGCTGGATTTCTAATATATTTAAGTTTGTGTAACTTCCACTATTGGTCCTTGACTGTGTTGACACCTCTCGGAGAGCGCTGAGCCAATAATAAAGAATGAACTAAATACAAATCCAATAATGTGGTATCACTGTGTCAGAGAGCAGCCAATGAACAGCTGCTGTTTACTTGAATACGCTAGTATTTTTGGGAACAAGCCTACAGGTCAACGAACCCGCGAATTTTTCCGGTCTCTACATATAGCGTAGGAACTGATCCAGATGTGGGGGCCCATGACTCCCGCCCCCAATTTTTGGACCTTTTATTTATGGTGTATCCTCAAACTATTACACGTTTTCAAGTGGTATGTTCAATTCTTTCGCCTTAATTAGCACCTTAAGAAGTAAATTTTTCCGTGTGAGAGCCCGCGGACTTCTCTTCTTTGACTCGGCGAGTGGGCGCAGAATATTTAGGAATACAAAAGTGAAATAGCCAATAGGACAGCGAACTCAGTCACACACGCCAGAAACATGGCTTCCCTGGCCAGCAACATGGCGGATAAGCCTACGGCCAATCAGCGTAAGGCAACAGCTCTGCTTGCCAACTGTTAGCCTAATAGGAGACCTGCAGTAACATGCAGGAGCCAAACATACACGGGGCTTGTATCAACTATATCGGGCAGCCAACAAGCGGCAAAGTTCACCCGTATCAAAGAAGCCGCCGCGTCATTTCACGTCTGCATTACTATTTAGTCTGTGGTGTGGGCATAGTTGCTTTTTAAGGAATGGCCTTAAACACCTCTCCGCCATCCCTCAGACGAACCTAGCACTTGATCCGCCCCAGATATAATGAATTTTTCGATAAGCGTTAAGATGACCTCCGGCATGGCCGTCTTTAGTAGAAGGCCGGAGTCTTGAATGTGGCAACGCTGCATCGGGGGCCTGCTGCTTGTCCCTTCTTGGCCACCCTAGTCTCTGCAACGTGTATAGGTGCAGCTTAATTGGCGTGTACACGTCTACACTGACTAGGGCGGCCAAGAAGTGACAAGCAGCAGTCCTCCGATACAGTGTTGCCACATTCAAGACTCCGGCCTTCTGAAGGCGGCCATGCCTCCGGCCCAGGCTGGGGAACAGTGCAGAGCTTCGGCCGTTATCAGATTGTTCGAAAACTGCTTATCGCACTTGAGTGATATCTAGATCCACGGTTTTGTCGCTAAATATTTTTCCGCCTACATTGTTTCAATGTCTAACGAACAAATCGACAGCTCTTCTTTGAGTTATTGGTAGCGTGTCTTTGTTAAGGCAGGTCTCTCATTTCAATGAAACAATAAAATAAGTCAGTTGTAACATCATACGTATGTGTTTTGCCAGTAGAAACCCAAGACAAGTGAGAGTTAAAACGTCCAATCATTGACCATGAAGCGGAGGTGCAGATATGCACATAAGACACTGAAACAAATTGGTGCAAAAATCTTTTCGCCTTAAAATCGTGGCTCCAGCGATATCTGCTTAGGAATAGCATTTAAAGAACATTACATGTATGAATACCCATATAATCTTAATCATAACTCATTAAAGTATATTTTCTAGCCGCCGAAAATGGCCAAAACGGGTGTTTTGCGGTCTTTATTAAGATATGGTTATTTTGCCGCACAATGTTTTTAAAATTATATAAGTTGAGACTTGAAAATTTCACGTTTTCTTTTAGGCGCAAGCTAGAATTCAAGCAACTGTAAGTCTTTATCACGTTCACAATTGGCCGTTGACATACTCGACTCTTCCTGGAAGTAGATGAGCCAATAATAAAACTGTAGTTGAATACAGGCCCATTTCACTGCATCAGCGAGCAGCTAATAAACAGCTGCTTTCTGCACGATTTCACTCATATTCTTGGAGGCTGGCCTACAGCTATGTGATTCCCGCGAATTTTTCCCGTCTCTAGATATAAGCGTGTAAAGTACCCCTTTATCTTCAATATTATGGAATGAAATGGCAGTGTCACCTCTGGATGTCTTATAGAAAAGTGTTGTCGGCTAGAAGAACGCTCGCCAGTTCAGAGACAGGCGCCTAGAGGCCAGAGTGAGGTGTGGAGTGCGTGCTGTGCCATCCTTACAGGATTTAGTTGCTTGGACATACTTGCATTGCGAAATGAACGACTGTCAAAGAAAACTAAACAAATAATATAACACCATAAATCAACAGAGTATGCTTTAGTAAACGGGATACATACACAACATGAAATTCGAAAATGGAATCGAGTCAAATAAAACAAGGAACAATCAGATAATAAATGAAAATATTAAAAAATAAAAAACCTAATAACATGCGACACAACGACGAGACGAAACAAAAACACAGTAGATATCAGACACAAACAGAAAAATAACGAAACGACACAACGAAAAGACGAAACAAAACACAGACGTTTTCCAGACCGACAGTGTTACGACGTTTCGGGAACTGGAATTGGTGTCCTTCATCAGGTAGACACACAGGGTTCAGAATCACGAGTGCGACTGATGAGGAGACTGGAAAACCGTGGGATTATATAGAATAAACCAAATTATCCTGCTCAGCCAATGGGAGACGAGGTGTCTCCTGATTGGTCGCGCAGCATAGATTTACTCTGATTGGTTGTGATGGGTTGAGTGTGTGTTTTAGTTTTATGCTGTAAAGTTGTTTCTCTCTTAATCAATGGGATCCATTTATTTTTGATTCAGTACTCTGTTGACTGAAAATATTATTATTGCATATAATAAAGGCTGATTCTTTGATTTTTCTTTCAAATTTGTCAGATTCCTGTGTAAGTGGTTTAGGTCTTTCCAAAGGATTTTGTGTTTATTTTCCCATGCATGTTCGGCCAGTCTAGATTTTCGGATTTCGCCTTTCTCGCAATTGTTTTTTTCTTCTTTGATTCCGGTTTATAGAGCTCTGCCAGTTCCACCAATGTATTTTATTATCAGTTTGTTCCTTGTTTTATTTGACCCAATTCAATTTTTGAATTTCACGTTGTGTATGTATCCCGTTGACTAAAGCACGCTCTGCTTATTTATGGTTTTCTGTTATTTGTTTAGTTTTTTTTTTTTTTTGACAGTCATACATTTTGCAATGGAGTATGTCCAAGCAACTAAAGTCAGTCATGCACTCCCATTGCACAGTTCTTTCAATTATCCTCCTTACAGCTTCCGCAATTCGAGGCCTCAAAGTCGCAAAAAAACAAGGCGGTCACCTTAATGGGAATACGTTTTATCACTTGACTTTATCGTTGTATTGTTACTCTGGTTCTAAAAGGTTGAGGGTAGGCGTCTTTAATAACAACCAGGAACCTGAACATTTCGCGTTTTCTATTAAAAGTACACTAGAAGTCAGCAATCTCTAGGTTCTAATACTTTTCGTAATTGGATCTTTGACTCGTTTGACACTTCTGGAGAACGCTGAGTCAATAACAGAGAAGCAACTAAATACAGGACCAATCATGTGGTATCACTGTGTCAGCGAGCAGCCAATGAACAGATATCATCTGCTTGAGTACATATATATTCTTGGAGGCTAGCCTACAGGCCAGTGAATGCGCAAATTTTGCCAGTCTCTAATAATAACATGCAACACGTCAACATCACTAAACCGTGGGCCAGATATAGCAGTGGCAATTCGAAAATATTCAGTATCTAGCATGGTCTTGAAACGAATCGCTAAAATTGCATGAGTAGAGTCATGAATAGAGCCTGAAAAATTTGGTAGTTTCAACGACCTGCTAGCTGGATTCCCCGTACTGTAGGTTATGATGTTATGAAAAAAATCCTTTAGACTGCTTTCATAGAAGATTTTTATTTTCAACTGCCATAAGAAAGGAAAACACGCGCAGTTTATTTCTTAATAACTGTTGCCAGCTAATTTATTCGTGAGGTTACCAGTGCAATGCCTTTTAAGTCGTACAAAATGTCAGTCTATGGACTCTAAATTATGTTTAGTAATTCGTAAAAATGTCTTTATTTTAAAATATACTTTCAGAGACTCCAATTTCGAAAAAAATAAATATAAACAGTAAGAAAATAAAACGTTTTCGTTTTAATTTTACCCTTTAAATACAAGTAACATTATTAATATTGATTGTAAAATTAAAAGTAATGTATTATAATTTTCTAAAAGAATTTCTAAAAAAAAATATTTTTTTCTTTTCAATTATGAATGAAACTAAATGCCGTTATGGGTCACAATCACCATTTATGAAAGTATCATTTATAGAGACGGGAAAAATTCGCGGGTTCACAGACATGTAGGCTAGCCTCCAAGATTATCTGTGTATTCAAGCAGACATCAGTTGTTCATTGGCTGCTCTCTGACACGGTGCTACCACATCATTGGGTCTGCATTAAGTTGATTCTTTATTATTGTTTCAACTCTCTCCAGGAGGTGTCAAATAAGCCCAGGACCAATGGTGAACGTGACACAAACTTAGAGATATTTGTAATCTAGCTTGTGCCTGGAAGAAAACGCGAATTTATCAGGTCCCTGATTACTAGGGATATGAAAAATTCGTGTTTTATTTTAGGCACAAGCTATATTTTAAATATATATCTGTTCGTGTCACTTTGTGACACTTCCTGGAGAGCGTTGAGCCAATAATTAAGAATCAACTAAGTACAGGACCAATCATGTCGTATCACTGTATCAGCGAGCAGCCAATAAACAGCTATGCTGTCTGCTTGAGTACATATATAAACTTGGAGGCTAGCCTACATGTCAGTGAATGCGCACATTTTCTAGTCTCTGCTAATTATATTTATGGTATAATTTATACTCTTTGATTGTTAACTAGGTACACTCAAAAAATAGTATGTAAATTTGCCACACTTGAGAACAGGAGTAATGAGAACATTGATATGGTAGCATTTTTTTCCCAGACATACGTGGTAGCACTCCTAAATCTTTTTTATAAAACAATCAAATATATTCTAAAGTGACCAGACTTGTGTTGTAACAAGTGTAATAGTTTGCATATTTACAAGGCGAAAGTTTGGTAACCATCCCATACTGCGTTTCGGTTAATTACTTCCTTGACATTTTAGGAAGGTTTTTTACAGTAAACTATGTTTGTATAAAAAGTTACAGGAAAATTTAAATAATCAGAAAAGAACAAAGTAACAAAGGGTTCCAAAGTGTTCACATTATCCGAGACCAGTAATAGAATTTTTCAGCGATATTCCCTTTGGGACACTCACAAAACTTCAGCTTGTAAATCTAGCAAATGTTTAGCATTATTTCTACAGAAGTCTGCGTTGACAAACCAGTATACATGCGACTGTTCTATAAAAATGTATCGGAACGGTAACGCAGACGTTTGTGAAACTATTTAACCATAACTGCTTTATTATATAACTCTTTCATATTGGTGTGTTTAAATTTACAAATCTTCGCTGACACTTGTCAAATATTCCTTTGAACATTTGTTTACGATGTAGGCTAAAAGTTTGGTGCATGCGGTACGATAATATTCCCTTGGTTGTTCGTGATGTTTCATATTCATATATGCGACTTTCACGGTACGGTGCTGTAATTTTACGACACAATGTAAAGGAACATTAACTTACACGAGTCTGAAAAAATCTTTTCGTGGTGCACAGTCACTAAATGGCGTGAAACAGTGTTTGAGATCAGCGTTACTTAAGTGAAGCAGGCAGTAAAAGACTCAAGACGCAGACCTTCCTTCTCATTGGCCTGTAGTGATGTGGGAAATTCTTAGCGACACATAATTTTTACGATTTTAATTTTGCGCCAGATTGTTTCGGTGCCCTACGTGCACATCTGCAGCTCTGCTTCATAGTCAGGGATTAGATGTTTTATCTCTCACACGTCTTGGGATTATACCGGGATATCACTGACGGGTGGTGTTGCAGGAATGTTATTGTAATTGGCTCAGTCAAATGAGATACGGTTCATGACATTGACACGCTGCCAATAACCATGAAGCAGAATTACAGATGTGCACGTAACTGCAACAAGCTGGAGCAAAATTATATTCGTGTTAAACAGGGGTCTCTGGATAGGTTTATGAATGTCTGTGACCAAGTTCAAGTTTCTACGGGTAATTACATATGTTTATGCGTACATTTTTATTTTTTGTACCGAATATTAAATGCGACGAAGGTGTAGGTGGCAAAACTCGTGCCGTAGGGTATCTTCCGCTGATAACTTACAACATAAAGAGCTAGTGGGCCTGTCGCGTGAACTGTGGTTTATAGTGCTATGGAAAGTATTTTTTTTTTCAAATGTAACTATTAAAAATGCTTCCAATGCGTTTATCTACGAAAGATAGACACACTTATAACTGATTCCCCTGAATTTATAAATGCCGTCCGTTAGTCAAAAACATTATTTCCAAGCTCCTCAATAGAGCTAAAAATTAATTTTTCACGTTTTTGTAACTGAGAAAATATCAACCATAATCGTAAAACAGTACCATAGAAACCTGCATTAGACTTTACCACATACATTCCACAAATAAATTAACAAGGTCGTTGCTCGAAGTCTCATTGAGAAACACTTTCTACTAAAACACTGCATGCTTGTTTAGTTATTCACGTCTAGAGGCGGTGAGGTGTTTGACAGGCGTGTTATGTTCTACTTATCGCTAGAGACCTAAGAAATTCGCCTTTTTAGGCATAAGTAGAGCGAGTGATATTTGGTGGAAAGAATTTTGCAACGATTTGTTTCAATGACTTATGTGCACATCTGCAGCTGTGCATCGTGGTCAGTGATTGGATGTTCTTAACTCTCAGCGTCTCGGCGTTCTACACACAAATCACAGACGTGTGGTACTACTGTAACCTTGTTATGATTGGCGCAGTCAAATGATTGAGCGGTCACTGCAATAGTGCTTCTGCCAATAACAATGAAGCACAGCTGCAGGTGTGCACATGAGGCACTGAAACAAATTGTTGCGAAATACTTTTCGCCAAAAAGCACTGGCTCTAAGCATAAGCTATATTTCTAATATCTTTAAGTTTATGTCATTTTCGTCATTTGACATTTACTTAGTTGACACCTCCTGAAGGGCGCTAAGCCAATAATATAGAAGCTACTAAACGCAAACCCAATCACGTGTTATCACTGTGTCAGAGAGCAGCCAATGAGCAGCCTTCCCTCTTTCCATGCCACAAACTAAAAAAACCTAGATTCCATTAACACTTAGTAGTAGAGCCGAAATCCTCCCCATCCCCTAAAAAATGTTGTTAGTTGTGAAACTCACTATTATTAGATCATAAATACCACTATGGGCAATCCATTCCAATACAACGTGTGCCGCACAAATACATTACTGTTGGCATGTGTGCGGGCGTTAACAGTTCCCTTTGAAATCACATATGTAGATCTACCAGAGACACCTGTTTTACAAGAAAATAATTTTTCCTCAGTTTGGTTCAGTGTCTTACGTGCACATCTGCAAGTTTGCTTCATGGTTATTGGCAGCGTGTTTTTGTTCAGACATGTCTCTCATTTGACTGCACCAATTAAAATGTGACAATTGTGACATCATACGTTTGTGATTTGCCAGTAGAACCCCATGATTGGTTAGAGTTGAAACATTCAATCACTGACCATGAAGCAGAACTGCAGCTGTGCACATGAGGCATTGAAACAAATTGATGCAAAAATCTTTTCTCCATAACATCGTGGCTCTAGAATGAATGA
Organism: Medauroidea extradentata; assembly: GCA_003012365.1. NCBI lineage: Eukaryota > Metazoa > Arthropoda > Insecta > Phasmatodea > Phasmatidae > Medauroidea > Medauroidea extradentata. The sequence continues at coordinate 55,720 of PNEQ01105478.1, read as the reverse complement.
ATGAGATATTTTGGTCAGCGCTTAACATCGAGGTCTTCAGCGCTGGAGAGGGATAACATGATGTATGGAGCAGCGCCGGAATGAAGGGCGGGGTACTCGGAAGATCCCCAAGAAAACCTACCTACCAGCGGATTCGTCCAGGACGATTCTCACATTCGAAAATCCAGGCCGATCCCGCCGGGAATCGAACCAGGATCCCCTTGGTGGGAGGCGGGAGGTCTGATCCCTCGACCACCGCGGCCCCTCGTGACTTTAGACATCAGACGTCTGTGATTTGCGGGTCGAAACTTAAGACGTGTGAGAGGTCATCCACACACTAAGCATCAAGGAGAGATGCAGATGCATGCGAACGACACTGAAACATGTCATCGCAAAATTATTTGCGCGAAAATTAGTGGTCCCTAGTTACAGGTCAGGAGAGCATGCTGGCCACGCGTCAGGCTCACCTTATTCAATTAACCTGGCTGGAATCATCGTGTTAATGTGATAACGTGAAACGTTAGTAAAATGTGAAGAGGGATCGTCGTGCTGAAAGAACGTACGTCGTCGGATTACGATTGGCACACACTCAAGTTATTCTGGCAATGTTAACTGTAGGAATTGGTAGTGCGTGTGTGTGTTCCAAGTTTTTGTGCTGGTTTCACGCGTGAACTTGTGCATACACACACACACGCACACACACACATACAAACATATATATATATATATATATATATATATATATATACATACATACATATAATATATAGGAAATTCATGCATAAGTGCACATCGCGCGAATACTGGGCTAAATTGAAGACGGAAAATTTACATTTTTACGCACAATTTGCGTTCTCTATGTGGCAACACTGCAGAGAGAAAGTCGTATCTTGCGCTCCTCGTCCAGGTGTTATTTTATATACGTAGCGTCGAGTAAACGTAGAGACATGATTAGACAACTCGGGATTTAACCCGTATCCATAACAAGCAGGTCAGGACGGTAGTAGTAAAATAAATAAGATATGTGTGGAACGCAAGACGGGACAAACTACAGTGCTATGTTGCCACATTTTGCATGCAAAATCTCATTGTATAATATTTTGCCACGAACAATTTCGTCTCCAGTTTAACCCAGGTTTCGCGTGGTGACATTATTATGTGTTTGTTTACGTATTACTTGTGTGTGTGTATTTTTTATATGTATGTATATATATTTACATACATACACACATCAACGTGACGTGATCACAGGTGTGCGGTGCTATAAAAGTGCTATACATAAAACTCAGTTATATTTGGAATCGTTAGACTGTTAAGAACAGGAAAGCTCTGGAGCCAGTGAAGTGTAAGCTACAAGGTACGAATTCTCCAGTAATACAACTTTGTCTCTCAACACAACTGCCACGCGCTCAAATCTAACAATCGGTGCTAATTCTGCACATCTTGAACATAGCCAAGCTACGCCGTGCACTGGAATGCAACATGATTGCAATTAGTTTCTTATTTACTGTTGGCAGATCGTTGTAGTACAATGAATGACTTTACAAGCTCCGTGGATTTACAACTCATTTCCTGTCTACTGTTTGGCAGGCACGTATGTTGCCGTTATGAATTTACCTATCGCTATGTTGCTCGGAAATAAAAATTGGTTCTCGAACACAGGTTCATATGATTTTTTTGTTCGTACTGGTGTTGATAGTAACACGTCCTTAAAGATTTTGACACCGATGTATAAATAGACCATATGTGTGTGTGTTGCTATGTTATTGATTAAAATACAATATTTTTACACCTGTTAGTATTACATTTCAGACAGAAATAAATTCACACAGTAAAGAAGTTATATATTTTTGTTCATTCTCAAATTTAAGAGTAAGCATGGTTCGTAATTCTGGTCCATATATATGTATATATAAACACTCATTCAAACATTGACCACATACGTAACAATTTAGGTTCTTCAACATAGTTAATTCATATATTCCCTATTCTTGTTTATATAAGCTGATAAGTGGCAGAAATAAACTAAGTGTTTAGCTGTTATATTACAATTATTTTGAAAGTAGTTTTTTACTGAACAATCTCTTAGCTCCCCGCCGAAAACTGGAGTTGGAAGGAAGAGAAACATCGAATGCTATTCGTAATACGGATTTATTATTTAGGAAAGCCATGTCTGTAAAATATATTTCCTAAGAGCGAATGAATTATATACTTGTACAGCTAGCATAGCGATAACCATGAAAAAACCTCGTGTTTTATTATTTTGAAGGAGAACACCACCAACTCCGTTGTAACTACATGTAATAGGCTTTAACCACCAAAAGCCCCATAACCGCAAGTAATATTTTTTTGTTCGCAGTGTAAACAACGTCCCGACGCTTCCTTATACTCGCAGATATGATAACAAGCATGCAAATGTCTGCGATACTCGCGAGACAGTAGGGCAGATAGGTTTGACGAGGGTACCGAGTGTGGGGGGCGGGAACCCCCTCACCAGACAGTTTGCCACAAGGATGTAATACTGGTTGTTTAAGCAGATGAATATTAAACGCAATGTTATAAGGGGGATAGAGTGAACGTGTGGGAGGGTTAAGGGAGATAGGGGGGTACACATGTGGTGGTGTAGTTAGGAGGGGGGACGGGGGCATGCCCTGGAGACGCGCAGACTAGCACAGTACAGATGGCATCCCTGGGGGGATCGCAAGGGGTCGCACTAGTAGACCCCGGGGACACAGAAACGAACGCATTGGCTCGTGAAATTGGGTTTGGGACTCTGTGATGTGGTGTGAGCTGACGGCGAGGGACGAGGGGCGCGCTATGGGGCCGACAAACCTACACACAGAAAAGAGGAGGAAACAAAATAAAATGTTAGAGAGTCGCGTCGAACGGAAAGGCACGCTTGAGCGCGAAATTCTCGCGGGTCACTTTAAAAATAATTAACTCGACCTACGTTTCGCAAATTCGTACCGTGATAAAACCATTTATAAATTCACTATACATAAATATGTTATTTTCGAGATTGGCATTTGTCCTTTGAGCGAAAATAATCTACTTCGAACTTCAGTATCAGAAAAATGAATAATATTTTAATAGTGACCTTATAGTGAACCCTCGAATTTTTCCAGTATCTAGCTTTTAGCACTTGTAGTTTCTGGAACGGAAACTGCTAGAGACACAAAAAATTCACACTGTTTTTTGGCCAAATCTAGAATTCTATAGAACTGTAAATTCGTCTCACTTTCTCGAAAATCCCTTGACGTTTTGACACCTCCTGGAGGGTCCTAAGCTAGTAATTAATAATCTACTAAATGCAGGCCCAATAAAGTGTTTTCACAGCGACAGCAAGCAGCAAATTATTAGCTTCCGTTTGCTCGAGTACACGGATATTCTTGGAGGTTAGAATACATGTCAGTGATCCAAAAATCTTTTAGGTTCCTAAAACTTCTTTAGATTTCTATTCGGCGTGGTCAAAATTGTTTTCTAGCAACACGTTAGAATCGCATACGCGCGAAGGCGGCTCCGGCAGTCTTGATTTTTTTCTATTGTTTACCGAAATCACCCCAGTTAAATGCCAGGGTGGAAAGCCAGAGTCGTAAATGTGGCAACGTTGCATTAGTGGTTTGCAGCCGGTCACTTATTGGCTGCCCTAGAGTGTCTAGGTGTAGCTTAAGTGGCGTGTATACGTCTACACGGACTAGGACAGCCAATGAGTGACCGGCAGCAGGCCCCCGATGCAGCGTTGCCACATTCAAGACTACGGCCTTCTAACGAAAGACAGTCAGGTTCCTATCTAAAAGCCTCGCTCTCTTCCTACACTGTTTCAACCTGTCTGCTTGAGTCATTGGTTCCTCACGTAATGACCTGGCTATTGACGAGACTTTAACCACAAATATCTAAATAAGACAGGAAAACAACGTGGGCTTAAAGACCTGCGAACCAGAAACCTTACTCCTGTGCACAATTTAGTTTTGGCTGTTTGATATTTAGGGCTGATGGCGCCCATAAGGCATTGTCATTGAAAATGGTAGGCTTATTACAACAAAGCTGAGTAAAAAGTTAATCATAGCAGTTCTAGACCATACATATTGCCACTTTTCAGAAAAAAATTGGTTTCCTGAGTGACTTATCCCTGAGGTGCTAAAGCCTAAATTTCTTAAATTTGATTACGGCACGAGAGAATTCCTAAACAAATGTTACTCTCCGGTAAACTATGAGTTCATTGTTTGGCAGTTGCTGCTATATACTAATAATATTTTATAAGGTTTTATTTTTTGCTTTAAAAATCTGTTGATTATATCTACTATATTTAGAGTTAATTTCTGTATCACTTCAGAATAAAGGTGTGCATGTGTAAAAACGATCACTTGAAGGCAAGCTAGACTTCAAAATTCTGTATTTACCCGAGTACAATATATGCGTTCACTGGGCACGAGCCGCTATGTGATGCGTGTGAACCCTTTGGATACTGGAGCCACAGAATATTTAGGAATACAGAAGTGAAACCCCTGTTTTTCTCAAAAATAATTTTGCTCCAGTTTGTTTCAGTGACTTATGAGCACTTCTGCAGTTCGACTCCGTGGTCAGTGATTGGATATTTTAACTCACACGAGCCTTGGGATTCTATTGGCAAGTCACGGACAAGTGGTGTTGCAGGAATGATGTTGTAATTGGCTCAGTCAAATGATAGTCGTAGACACGCTGCCAATAACCATGAAACAGAACTGCGGATGTGAACGTAAGGAGCTGAAACAAAGTGGAGCAAAATTCTTTTCGCAAAAAAACAGGGGTCTCTACCGATAGGACAGCGAACTCAGTCACACACGCCAGCAAAATGGCTTCCCTGGCAAACAACATGGCGGATAAGCCTACAGCCAATCAGCGTAAGGCGGCTGCCCTACTAGACAGTAGCCAGGCCAATCGGAAACCTGCCGTAACATGCAGAAATCAAACATACACGTGGCTTGTATAAACAATCACGGGCAGCCAATAAGTGGTGAAGTTCGTTAATACCAAACGAGCCGCCACGTCATTTCGTGTCTGTATTACTATTTAGGCGGTGGCCAGATGGTGCATAAATCTTTTCGCGAAAAATCAGTGGCTTTACTGAGTTAAAATAATGGTTAAAGACAGGAAATTTCCGTATGTTCAAAGAACTGCAGAACTGACTGCATTGTCCTACAAGTTCTCGAGTTTCCGTTGACGGTTAGTTGGCGTTTGAATCAGTGATCGCTTGAGCAACGATTTTATGGCGAACGTATTATTCCTCAACTGCTTTCAATGTCTTATGTGCACGTCTGCAGCTCAGCTTTGTGGTCTGTGATTGGGTGTTTTAATTCTCACACTTTCTTGAGTTTCTAATAGCAAATCACGGACGTGTTATGGTCCAATTGTCTTACTCTGATTGGTGAAGTGAAATGAGAGACGAGTCCAAACAAAGACACACAGCCAATAACCATGAGGCAGATCTACCAATGTAACACATTAAAACAAAAGTGGTGCAAAAATCTTTTCGCGATAAAATCGTGGCTGTACTGATTGCACGGAAAAAATTACAATCTGTCCTTGATTCCGTGAAAGTTTGTTCCTTTTTCGAAATAATTCACAACGCCTCAGACAATCTGAGCTCCAGTAATTGAAGAACATTAATTCTCACTTATTTAAAAAAACTATTTTTCGTTGGTCCTTATTAACATTATTGCAGCAAACATTGATGAATGCTTTGTATCTCTGTGTTACTATAAATTAACTTCAGCTGATTTTTGTGCTTGTAGGGGCACTATCTGTTGTGAACGATTTTGCTGTAAGGTAGAGAACATTTGGAGAGTGCTAGAATATGTGCAGTTTAAATGACTCGTTGAAGCTGAAGAAATTGATAAATGTTGAACAAATTTCCATAGTACGAAAAAAGGAAAAATATTAAAGCAATATTTACGGTTACGAAAAATTAATTGGACTTAAGTTTAGGAATAACGCAAAGAATATGAATAGCGGTAACTGCATCCTGCAAGCAGAGTAAATAAACTTAATTTTAGAAACACTGCGTATACTTCATAAATGGCAGTTATGTGTAGCTAAAAAACTAACTATCAAAATATGAACGTACAAGAAGAATTTTGGAAATGAATAGCAACGAATGGTAACATACCAGATAAACTAGACTGGATATAGGCTGTTCACTGTAAACAGAGCACTCAGCAGAACTTGCAATTAATTAAAATTATGTTTTATTAGGGTCAATATATGTTAACTTTTGAGTGTGTTAATACGTTTACAATGGTGTTTAGTAACCTGTAAATTTTCATATTAAAAATAGTAAATATGGCTGCAACACGGCTGAAAGAAACCTTCGTGGAGTGTTGACTTTTTCGTGAACTGCCGACAATAGTAATGCAGATATTACATGTACAATTTAAGAGAGAATACAATTAACCGTCGCCCAAAATAATTATCGTACACGCGAACTCTGCAAAAAAATTTGTTGAACCACTTTGTTTCAACGCCTTACGTGCACATCTGCAGCTCTACACCATAGTTATTGGCAGTGTGTCCCAATATACGTGCGTCTCTTGTTTGATTGCGCCAATCAGAGCGAGGATACTGAGATAGCACGCACCCCTGTGAACAGCTGGTAGAATCCCCAGATACTCAGCGCTACAAACATTCAATCGTTGACCTCGAAGAAGAACTGCAGTAGTCCGCATTAGGCATTGAAACAAACTGGGGCAAAATTATTTTCGCGAAAAGTTACATTTTCTCTAGAGCCACGATTTTGACGCGAACAGATTTTTGCATCACTTTGTTTCAATGTCTTGCGTGCGCGTCGACAACTGTGCTTCATGGTTATTGGCAGCGTCTCTTTGTTCAGACATGTATCTCATTTGACTACACCAATGCGAACAAGGACACTGTGACATCATACGTCTGTGATTTTCCATAGAACCCCAAGACATGTGAGAGCCAAAACATCCAATCACTGACCATGAAGCAGAGGTACAGATGCACACATAAGTAGAGGTAGGTCAATTTCGCGGCTTCGTCTGGCAGCAGCCTTGACTTGTCATCCCCATACACCCACTGGCCACAATCGATTTTCTATTGATAGGAACACTGGTTTTTCGCGAAAAGAATTTTGCCCCGCTTTGTTTCAGTGCCTTACGTGCACATCTGCAATTCTGCTTCATGATTATTGGTAGCGTGTCTGTATGAAGAGCCGTATATCATTTGTCTGAGCCAATTACAATAAAGTATCTGCAACACCTTACGGCTGTGATTTGCCGGTAGAAACCTAAGGTTCGAGAGAGTTGAAATATCCAATCACTGACCACGAAGCAGAACTGAATATGTGCACGTAAGGCACTGAAACAAATTGGGGCAAAGTTCTTTTCGTGAAAAACCAGGGTCGCTATCTATTGGCTTATAAACGTACAAGCAGGTGGCAAGCAATAGAACGTTGCATTATTCCTTTATTTACTACTGGCTTGCAGTAGTCAAGCGCGTTTCGTAACAGCCACCAGCAAGTCACAGACATGACAATGAAGTATACAGAATTGGTGTTCAACCTGACCTGGAATGTATCTGCGAAATTTACGTACCTCTGCACATAAGGTACAGAAGTGGATTGGTGCTAAATGTTTTTGCAATACAAGCGTGGTTCTACCATTGTGAATAAGTGTAATTCAGGACTGCTACTGCTCAAATTCACCACTTGTCGAAAATTAAGGTAAAATAATTTAACTAACACATATTACCTGGAAGATAACTGATTTTACGTAAATTATTTTCTGTTGGGTTTGAATATGTTTTACAGTTGCCCAACATCTAAAACCAACAAGTCACTCATTGTCAACGTTTGCAAACTTCTAACGGCGAAGCTGTCAAAAGTGTGAGGCCTTGTCTCCGATAGAAGATATACGGAAACGTGATGGTTACCTGTATTTTCACGCAGTCGCAATAACACGACCGTTATCCATATGACGCTTCACATATGTGACAGTTGCTTAAGGCCTTTTTTTACATCATCATTTCCTGCGCGTTAGCGGGAGGGGTTCACATGTCAGTTTGATAACAACACAAAAACTAAGAAAAAAATTGTGAAACAAAAACTAAACGTATAATTAGGGACTTGCAACATTCACGTTATTTTCTGACAGCAGACTGCAAGCTAATATATGTTAGGTCTACGTCTCTCATTGGCCGACAATGTCGTGGCCTATCTCATAATATCGCTTCCAGCCAATCATTAGAAGTTTAACGGTAGAGTCAGAAATCCCCTACAAACGGCGAATATGTACAGACTGGAAAAATTAGCGGCTTCACTGACATGTAGGCTAGCCTCCAAGAATATCTGTGTATTCAAGCAGACAACAATTGTTCATTGGCTGCTCGCTGACACAGTGATACCACATGATTGGTAGGGACACTGGTTTTTCGCGAAAAGAATTTTACCCCACTTTGTTTCAGTGCCTTACGTACACAACTGCAGTTCTGCTTCGTGGTCAGAGATTGATAGCTTCTACCGGCAAATCCCAGCCGTGAGGTGTTGCAGAGACTTAATTGTAATTGGCTCAGACTAATTATATACGGCTCTTCATATAGACATGCTGCCAATAATCATGGAGCAAAATTGCAGATGTACACGTAAGGCACTTAAAGTGCGGCAAAATTATTTTCGTGAAAAGCCAGGGTCCCTAATGGTTAGCTTTGCATTTAGTTGATTCCGTATTATTGTGTTAGCGCTCTCCAGGAGCTGTCAAATTATTCAACGACAATTGGCGAAAGTGACACAAACATAGAGGTATTTGAAATCTATCGTATGCATAAAAGAAAACGCAAAATTTTTAAGTCCCTAGTCACAGAATATTTAGGAACACAGAAGTGAAATAGCCGATAGGATAGCGAACTCAGTCGCACACGCCAGCAAAATGGCTTCCCTGGCCAGCAACATGGCGGATAAGCCTACGGCCAATCAGCGTAAGCCAGCTGCTCTGCTTGTTAACAGTTAGGCCAGTAGGAAACATGTAGTAACATGCAGGAGCCAAACACACACGGGGCTTGTATAAACTATATCGGGCAGCCAATAAGCGGCGAAGTTCGCTCGTTATTTCACGTCTGTGTTACTATTAAGTCTGTGCCCTAGTGATCGGACGTCACACACGTCTTAAGCTCCTACCTGCAAATCACATGACGTGTGGTGTCGAAGTGACCTAGTTCATATTCGCACAGACAAATGTATCAGTGCATAACTCTCACATCTGCACCTCTGTATCGTGGATATTGACAGAGTGTATTTGTGTGAAGAGAAGTAATTCATTCGACTGTGGCAATGAGAATATGATTACTGCGGCACCACACGTCTGTGATTCGCGGGTAGATCCCCAAATTGTTAAGAGTTAAAAATAGCCAATCACTGACCACGAAGCAGAGCTGCAGATGTGCACATCAGGCATTAAAACAAAAGGTTACCTAATACTTTTCACAAAAGAGCACCTGCTCTAGTAGCAGCTAATGAGCAAGTGGTCGGTGTTTGAATATTCACACTACAATGTATTCTAACGCGCATGTCATTGAAATTTCGAAATATACCTTTCCTCAGTTCACACACATCCTCAGACTCATATTATTTCATACCTTCGTAATTATTTGAACGGGGATGGAATAAGCAGAAAGTTAGGAGTTGATCAATATTAACTTACAATTAAGTAGCGCTGGATTCCGCGTCTGAGGTATTGGCACAGGCAGGCAATAAGTAGAGCCGCGAGTTTATGGCGAAAAGATTTTTGCAACAGTTGGTTTCGATGCGTCATGTGCACACCTGCAGCTCTGCTACGTCGTCTGTGGTTGGATGATTTTACCCTCACTTGCCTTGGCAAATTATAGACGTACAGACTCACAATAATCTTATTCTGATTGGTGCAGTAAAATGAGAAACGTGTCTGAAAAAAGACACGCTGCCAATAACCTTGAAACAGAACTGCCGATGTGCACGTGAGTCACTGAAACAAAGTGGGGCAAAAATCTTTTCTTCTCTATTTTCGTTTTACGATTCCGGACGGTATTTTATACGTCACACCAGTCTGAAAAAGCCGTTTTCGGACATTTTGTGGTGAGATGTTTCTAAGCATGACATCTAAAACACAAATAATATAGAATCATAGTTTTAGATGTCTTTCCTTTTTGTAGTTAGATAAAGCGAATGCACGTTAAGTAGTAACCAATAAAAAAACTTTCTCCTATCACGCTGCAACGCAGTGTATACACAGACTAAATAGTAATACATAAGCTAAATGATGAGGCGGCTAGTTTGACACGAGCGAACATCGTCGCTTATTGGATGATGGAGGTTGTTGATACCAGCCCCGTGTATGTTTGACTCCTGCATGTTGCTACAGGCTTCCTATTGGTCTGGATGCCGGCTAGCTTAGCAGCTGCCTTACGCTGGTTGGCAGTAGGTGTTTCCGCCATGTCGCTGGCCAAAGAACTAAGGAAGCCATTTTGCTGGCGTGTGTAACTGAGTTCGCCTTTTCTCTGGCAATTTCACGTCTGTGCACTTGAATATTCTGTGGTATATGCGCGAGCTGTGTAGGGCTCTTAAAAGCAAGAACTTGTGCAGTGAAGAAAATGACATGCAGTGAATGTAGGGCAGCGACAGAATGCACAGGCGAAAGAAGATAGAACACTCCCAAGTATGCTCGCCGCTAAACCACCGGCTCCGTCTTTCTTCATACATACGAAAATCGTGAGCAACCGTAGGGACACCAATTTTTGGTGAAAAGATGTATGCAACAATGTGTTTCTATGACTCATGTGCATATCTGTAGCAATGCATCGTGTTCAATGATTGAATGCTTATAACTCTCAGCGTCTCGGCGTTCCACCCACAAATTTAGCAAAATCTATCTTTCAAATATATTTGCTATTTCGATGAATATCGTGTTATATAGTAATAGTTGAAATTGTTTACTTAATGAACAATGAACAAATGCTGCATAAGCCAGTGTACAAAGTACTGAGGCTAGAGTAAACGTAGGACTGTGTTGTCTGTCTTTCAGGTAGGTAAATACGGGAAGAATTTCTGTCTGTAAATAAAACATGTAATTTAAGTAAGGTTTCTTAAGAGAGCGTGGTACAGAATTCAACGCTAAAAGCATTAATCTATAACTGTATGTTTTTTGAAGCCAATTTCCGAAAGTTAAACAATAGTAATCCTAGACAATAGTTTTAGCCAACATTTTCAACAAAATTGTTTCCAGTGTTACGAACTTTTGAGGCACAATCTCTGACGCCGGAACCTCGTGCATTTAATTGCGACGCAAGAGATCACGCGTAACAAATTTGTAATTCTGGATAAACACTTACTCACAAAGTTAGTAAATACCGTTATCTAAGATCGTCATTGAGTATTTTATACATAATGGCTTCGAAAAAATTCCAAGAAATCAATTGATGTTTTCAGCATTTATTTATCTACCACATACTCTTAACATTCTAAATAAAGAAAAACGTGTTTCCGACATAGATTCTGACACAACACCTTATGGTCTGAGATACTAATATATCGCGCGGGTTCATCTGACATACACTGGCAACAGTCGATTAACCATTGGCTTATATTCGTGCAAGCAGTCAGTACGCGATATCCCTACCAATTTTGTAAATATATATATATATATATATATATATATATATATATATATATATATATATGCATATATGGTGAACCGACCATATATAGTGATATACCATACTTAGAGACACTGGAAAATCGCAAAAATGTTTAAGATAGTTTCCAATAAACTGTATTATATTAACCGTGACACGTGTGAACAGTTTTGGGCCAAATCACACACGCTGCGTGTCTAAGCTGTGCAGTTCTAACTGGGCCTGTTGTAGAGAGAAAAAATGCTACAACTAAACGATAGCCAATGTTGATACAAAACATTCAGTGTTATATACGTCACGTTGGAGCCTAGCAAACAGTCAACTATTCCCGCGATTTTCCAGTGTCTCTAACCATAATATCGTGATAAACAACTTTGCTGGCTTCACAGAATTAGGAAGGCTCTTACGCCAACTTCACAAGGTTATCAGCAGAGAACAGGAATGTGTAGTTTCCATAGTAAGTGAGTAATGTATCATGTATAAGATTACAATTAAAATTTTGAACATACTTATTTCTGTTGCTGAAGTTCGGAGCTTAAGTATCACGAAGTAGGGCAGGTTTACACACACAAATATATATATATATATATAATGTGTGTGTTTGTGTGTATATGTATACATGTGTGTATAGGATAGGTATATAAGTATGTATATATGTATGTAAATATATATATATATATATATATATATATATATATATATATATATATATATATATATATATATATATAAAACTAGCTTGCAGTCGTCGAAAATACTTGGAAATATTTGTCATCTAACCACAGAAGTAGCAGTGAAATATACGTTCTTGACGGTCAACCTGAGCTGGAATAATCCCGCGAAACAATCCTGCCTCTAGCGTGCAATTACTGTTCCGCAAAGATCGGTCGTCCCAGCTTGGATTCCTGGACTGCTGGGGCAGGAGGTTGTTAGACCGCTGTTGCGCTGACCGCTACTAGTGAAGGGGTGGGGTTGGGGGTGATAGCTGCTGAAGACCACGTGATCTGGTCCACCCCCTCGGTGCATCCCCACCGCATCCAGATAAACCTGTTACGCCGTCAACATTGCCGGCATGTTTGGTGGGAAATTTCGTTCATATCATAGGCCGTGCACACAGCGCCGCTGCCTGCAAAGTCCTCTGGATGAACTTTATGCTGGAAATGTTCGTCTTAAATTAACATTCCACTATATCCCTGATGTACAAATTCTTTGTTTTTTAATCCCGAAATATTTGTTTCAGAGTATTAAGAAAAAATTTTTGTTTAAAGAACCAGTTCAATGTATGTGTTCTTTAACATGTTTTTTTTACTAAATTTGTGTAACGCGTTGAATTCAATTTGTAAACAGTGAGAGAAAAAATGGATACTAATTTTTTTCTATCTCTGTTTACAAATTTCATTTACCAACTAATGCAAATTTATGGCAGAAATGTTAATGAACACGTACATTACATTGGGTCTTCAAACTCAGATCATCTATGCAATCCGCATTAACACTACATAAATTAGGCTAATCTTACTATCGCTATATCAATAAGAGTATTAAACATATCAACAATATCTTTGCGCTTTATTAAAGACACAGTCATTCTTATTTGTGCTGCGTTGTACAAAATAACTTATAACCAACGGTTACATTATCATCGTGATACAAAAAAAAAGGTTATGTAAAATTTGTAGTCGACTATTATTTACACTTAACTTCGGCGAACGCAGTGAAAGTAATAACGACTGTGTATATGATAAAACAGCGTAGATAATGTTGATATGTGTAATTCTCTTATTCTATGGCATTAGTAAGATTAGCCTTGATTTATATTGAGTTAATGCGGACAGTATGCTTGCGCCTGAAATACTGGAACGGCCTCTTAACCTGGAGGCTCGAACTTCGTGTAGAATTTACGTTAACAGATCAAAATATTGTTTTCACTGAAATCACGGCAATATTCTTAAACTAGCGCTCTGCAATCATACAAACACTTTTGAATTTTTTGGAAATAATAACGTATTATTAGAGCCACAAGTTTATGGAGAAAATGTTTCTGCACCAATTTGTTTCAGTGTCGTATGTGCATATCTGCAGCTTTCTTTCATGGTTATTAGCAGAATACATTAGTGCAGTAACCGCTCATTCATTTGAATACGCCAATCATAACAAGGTTACAGCAATACCATACGTCTGTGATTTGTGGGTGGAACACCGAGACGCTGAGAGTTAATAGCATCCAATCACTAAGCATGAAGCAGAGATGCTGATACGTATGTAAGACACTGAAGCAAGTTGTTGCAAAATTCTTTTCGCAAAAATCAGTGGTCCATACTAAAAGTCAAAGCATCCAATCACTGACCACGATGCACAGCTGCAGTTGTGCACGTAAGGTATTAAAAGAGATTGTTGCAAACTTCTTGTCACCAAAAATCACAGGCTCTAATTATGTATAATCACAGGCTCTAATTATATATATATATATATATATATATATATATATATATATATATATAGAGAGAGAGAGAGAGAGAGAGTGAGAGAGAGAGAGAGAGAGAGAAAGAAGGGTTGTAGGACTCGATAGATCTGAAAAAAAAATTATATTTATGATTTAACTAATTTGAAACATATCTTATCATAACTATTGTTAAGATGTAATGAGTTCATGTCCAGAAAAAAATAAATAGCGACTTCAATTACCAGAGTGTTAAGATCCAATTTCTTTTATATATTCAAGTCCAGTCTATTAGTTCATTGTCTGTTGTTCCAGTGATTTGCAGCTAATGCACTTTTGGTCGGGGTTTGATTATACACAGGACAAGGGATTTTAACATGCAGGATACTGACATTAACAACTTTTTCCTTTCCTTATTTACTAGTAAAAGCATAAAAAATTGTCGTTATCGTTGACTGACAGACCAGTCGTCGCTGCTCTGTATATGGCTGACGAGCTTGTATGTGATGTCAGTTTCGTGTTTGACCTCTTTACAGGATGTAGTTAAATCTAACATTTTTCATTTAAATAGTTCAATAAGATACGTCAAACAAGCGCACAAACTCGTGCAGTTTAGTCTACTGATAGAAAATACGTATCTCGAATTTTGCATTTGCTAGTTATGAGTGTTCTGAAATATAATAAAATACGTGTGTTAAGAATGTATAGGTTGAAGGACATTCGCCATTGCTTACGGTTTGTTGAGAAAAAACCTGAAAAACATTGATACAAGACACAAAGTCAACAGAACAATTGATTGCACAGACATGTACTGGTATACTTGATGCAGAACTACTAAGATATATTTATTATTTATATTTTTAATCGACGAATTTTGAATTTGTAATGTAATCAAATTGCCACAGTTTATGTCCGTAAACCCATACATTCTTACTATAATGTCACGCTGCAGTAAACTTTAAGTATAATATTTAGACGTGTTTCTTAGCAATAAATAAAACCAAAATGTAACGATATATTTCTCTCAAAAATTAACAATGTTTTAAACAGTATATTTAACATAATTTTACAACGTGTATAGTGATACTATGTATCCAATTTTTTTTATTATAGGCGAAGAAAGCTTCATTGTGGGCAGTGTGTCTTTGTAGAGACACATTACACATTTGACTGCACCAATCAACATGACTTTACTAGAATACTGATTTACAGTGAAACGTTAAGACACGAAACAGTTTAAAGCACCTAATCAGTGAACATGATGCATTGCTGCAGCTGTGCACACGAGGCACTGAAACAAACAGCTGCAGAAACATTTTCACCAGAAATTGGTGTCCCTAATTATTACGTATAACCCCTAGTAGGTTGGTGACTGCTGTTGAACTTTTGATCATTGACTATAGGAGATTTATGTGGCAGGCCACAACATTGCTGGGCAATGAAAGACGTCGAGCGGGCATTTAACATCTAGCAAAAAAGTATGCTTTCAGAAAATAACGCGAATTTTTAACGTACCGTCCAATGGATAGTCGAGTGTGTTCATTGCGTGTATAGGAATGAGAAATCTAGACTGTTCTCAGGTGAATCCGCGAAATATCGCATCTCATAGAATCATCGTTTAATAGTAAGGCACAGTTTACTGTATTCACAGTGGTTTGAAACTGTTTACAAACTAAAATTTCACACATATTTCTTCACTCTATCTTTATAATAATCAAGTTTGTTTATTTTACGAGAAAAAGACGACAAATTTAAATACTTCGTACAACTGTTACCTATAGTTTGATGCGTTAACACATTATTGTCCCAATTTTGAATTTTGCCTAATCGGAGAAAATAAGAAAATTTTGCGGATCGTCTGCCGTGTAGTCTAGGCTTGAAATTTAATTTACACAGTGACAAATATTAATACGTCGGCTGTTTACTGACATCGTAGAGAAAGACGGTTGGTGTAATATTTGTTATTTGTGTTAGGTTTAGATCCCTCAAGGTGGTGTCAATTGTATCACAGAGCAGTTTCAGAGACCCCGCATTTTCGCGAAAAGAATTTTGCAGCAAGTCACTGAAACAAACTGGGGCAAAATCTTTTGCAATAATTTCATGCCACTAGACATATTATAGTGTTAATCGTGACGCACTCAACTGAACATGTGTAAAATAATATACGAGATATCATAATTTAATGACAATCGAAAAGAATTTCGCCATCATGTAAGATAGTTTGTAACTTCACTACTTTCATCTAAAAATTAACTGATATGTGATGGTTTCGCACATATTTCAATTAAATAGCAACTGTAGTAGTTAATTTCTGCTACACTGAGGGAAATTTTGCTGCGCCCCTTGTGGGTACACTACCATGTGTTGCGATACACCATTTCAGCAGCCGTACCCCTGCAAGATGTGAAATGCAACACTATTCACTTAAATGCCAAATAAGTAGAGCCATTATTTTTTTACGAAAAATTCTTGCATTACTTTGTTTCATTGTCTTACGTGCACATCGACAGCTGTGCTTCATGGTTATTGTCTTTGTTCAGACATATCTCTCATTTGACTGCACCAATAAGAATAATGCAACGGTTATATTATACGCATGTAATTTGCCAGTAGAACTCCAAGAAAAGTGAGAGATATAACATCCATGAAGCAGAGGGGCAGACGTACACGTAAGGCCCTGAAACAAACTGGGGCAAATTTATTTTCCTGTAAAGTTCGTGGCTATTGTCATGTCTCATTTCTCTGCGACAAATTTCCGGTTTTGAACTTTAGTGTAAGGCTAGGTACCAGTGACTTTAAAAAAATTATTTTTTAAAACGCCTTGCGTATGCGTCTGCAGCACTGCTTTGTGGCTATTGGCAGCGTGTTTTCAATAGAGACGTCAAATTTTTGACTCTGTCAATCAGAGGCAAAGATACTACGACAGCACACGTATGTGATTAGCGGGTAGAACTCATAGACACTGGGGCTTGAAAGCATCCAATCATTGACTATGGACCATAGCTGCAGGTGTAGGCCTATACATATATCTAGGGCCACGATTTTGTCGCAAAAAGATTTTTGCCCCACTTTGTTTCAGTGACTCACGTGCACATCGGCAGTTCTGTTTCAAGGTTATTGGCAGCGTGTCTTTGTTCAGACACGTTTCTCATTTTACTGCACCAATCAGAATAAGATAATTGTGAGTCTGTACACCTATAATTTTCCAAGGCCAGTGAGAGTAGTAAAATCATCCAACCACAGACGATGTAGCAGAACTGCAGGTGCGCACATGACGCATCGAAACCAATCGTTGCAAAAATCTTTTCGCCATAAAATCGCGGCTCTACATATATGCTATTAAAACGAAATGGTGCGAAAATGTTTTCTTGAAAACCACCTCCACATGTATGGCAATTCCTCTTTCTGTCTACATCTTCTACGAACTTTTGAGTGTTATCAGTGTAGGAACCTTTGATTTTTGCGAAAAGAATTTTGCAACAGCTTGTTTCAGTGCCTTATGTGCACACCTGCAGCTCTGCTTCAAGGTTATTTGTAGCGTGTAGTTGTGCAGAGACATCTTTCATTTCGCAACATCAATCAGAACAAGGTTATTGCGACATCATACATCTGTGACTTGTGGGTAGAAAACTAAGAAGTGTGACAGTTAAAACATTCAATCACTAAGCATGAAGCAGAGCTGCAGATGTGTACGTAAGATACTGAAACAAGTTGTTACAAAATTACTATCGCGAAAATTAGGGGTCGCTTATTATCAGTGACTAAGCAACACATATTCTCTTAAATCTGAAGTCAGAACTTTATTCACTTTATAAAATTGTCTTTGGACTACCCAATTGTTAAGCTATGAAGTAATTACTATTACAATTCACTAAGAGGACCACGCGAAGAGTCTACTTGATGTGGTATTTTCTCAGATGTCAACTTTTTATTCTTCTTCTCGATCATTTTGTTCCTTCTTAAGATTTCTTGACTTCTTGGCTCACTTTCCTCTAGAATATCTTGTCTATGAATATTGGTCTAGATTGTATATATGAGTTTGTTTTGCCAGTATCCTTCAGGTTTTTTATGACTTCGGCGATCCTCTTCATATCCCTAACGGTTTCTGTGTACTCAAAGATATGTTTATATTATCGGGTACCCTGCGCTAATTTGAGGTACCGGAAGAAGTTCAGATGACAATGCGTCATGACATGTACTATGTTTGATATTCACTCGGTGTCTTGCCTAGTCTGCTATCTGTAGTGGTATTCTTATTTATGTGACCGAAAAAAAATTTCCATCAATGTTTGTGATTATTGCGAACATATTATGTAGCTGACTTATGCATTACGTCCATTTTAGATCTGAATAAAATAAAACTTATAAAACCAGAAATTTTTTCCACTGATATCGGTTGAAGCAGTTTCATATAATGACAGCAGTGAAAAAAACCACATGTAATATTTGCAGATCCAGCAAACAGATATTCGCTGCGTGCCATTTTTTTTAACTGCTCCACCGATAGTGCCACTCATTTTTAGCAAAAGTAATTTTCGCACCAACTTGTTTCGACAGCTTTCTTGAACATCTGCAGCTCTTCTTCGTGGTTATTGGATAGCAGAAGTTTGTGCAGTGGAGATGCTCATATGACTGTGCCACGACACACACGTCTCTGATTTGCTGGTAGAATCCGAAGACGCTGAGAGTTTAAAGTCATACAATCTTAGACCACGAAATAAAGCTGCAGATGTGCGGGTAAGGCATTGAAACAATGTGGGGAAAACATATTTAAGCCTGATGCTTCGATATTTCGCAATGTAGTATGTCTAAGCAAATAAATCCAGTCATGCACTCCCATTGCACAGTTCTTTCAAAGACCACATAGTGATTTAAGTTAGTTAAAAATTGTTTCCCCGAAAACAATTTTTTGTATCACATGCAAAATGCAGTAAGTATATTATTGCAATACTCAAAGGGAATGCAGAAATTCAGTTAAGAGTGAAATATTTTTAACAGTATATTATTTTGGACAATGTAAATAATATAAATAAAAATGTCACTACTAAATAATTGTGATTAACATTACTATGAATATCAGCCCCTCATCTCTTGGGTCCCTGGATATGACGTATGTAATCTGTTCTGTCTCTTGTCAACTCCACAAACTGTAGTCCTAAACTTTTCTGATGATTTCTATGTTTTTAGTGAGAATACTATACTTGGTAGGGACCGGAAAAATTCTCGCTTTCTTTTATGCCCCAGCTAGATTTCGAATATCCCTTAATTCGAGTCACAGTCGTGAATAGCCCTTGATTAACTTCACATCTCTTGGTGATTATTGAGCCAATGAAGAAAAACAAATAAATTAAGACCCAATCATGTAGTATCACTGTGTCAGAGAGCAGCCAATAAACAACTGCTGTCTGCTTGAATACACATATATTCTTGGAGGCTAGCCTACATGTCAGTGAAGCCGCGAATTTTTCCTGTCTATATGTATTACTTATCTCTGTTGTACGTCAAGTTTATTTAGATCAGAATGCATGAATATTAACTTAAAACAAGCAGTTTTCCCTTATTCCGTTTGGAGCAGATATCATAAATTAAATCGGTGGAAACCCATTTTTAACAAGTGAATACTCGCTGATTCTGATTCTGTGAGTAGAATGATGGCAGTGCTATTGCTTAATTTTATATTTGTACGACATTGTGTTCGTTTTGTAGACGCTACGTGTGACTACATTTTCCACTTGTGAAACTCTATTAGTTCTCATAGTCTTCCCACAGCGGCATGTCAAAGTACAAATTTGCAAGTTACGGAATACGCTAATAACAAAAACCAACTGACTTCCTCGAATGACATAATTTACAGTGAAATTATAAAGTACGGGCCGTATGCCAAAAGATTTAGAACCATAGAACAATGTCCCTTCATATTTTTTTTAATGGTCGTAAAAGAAAAGTATTGTTATTTTTAGAAATTTTTAAAAATACAAAGTTACTTATTTGGGTTGTGTGAATTAAAATATTTTAGCAAAGGTCTATGACCCATGCTATCTAATTTCCGTGTACATTACTTCATTCGCGTAAGTCAGTTGGTTTTTTTAATTAGTATGTTCCCGTAACTTACAAATTTGGACTTTGACATGCTGCTATGGGAAGACTATTAAAACTACAAAAGTTTCACAAGTGTAAAATGTAGTCACAATTAACGTCTGTAAAACTAACACTACGTCGTACAAATACAAAATTATGCGATTTTGCCACGCGAACACCCTTAAACACACGCATCTCTAAAAATATACGCCGGTTTATGTTTGCACTTTCTCGTAAATGTTGGCTTTTGTGTTTCAGCTGCACCTTCGTGTCTTCTTCTGACGTTTCCACCCACACAGCAGATGACGCCTACTCAACTACTACTCAGCTATTCAAGCAGCTGAGTCCTGCGTAACTGAATATTGCAACTGCAATGAGTGCCGTAACGTCGGAAGAAACAGCTACGTTGCGGACGAAACCCAATAACCAAGATCTAAAATCATCTCTAACTGTCACTGAGTCTTAGGCTCCGAAAAGATCGCTACTTCTCTGGCACTAGAGTCTGCTTTCAACTCTCGCAAAATTCCTTTCAAAGTAAGAAGTATTTCCGTCTCGTATTTATAGAGGCATGCAAAATTCCCGTTATAATTGAGTCACTGTCCTGTTCAAACCAGAGTACAGTTTGTGAGTTCATTGTACATGAGCCTCATGTAATTACAGTTGCGTGTGTGAATCTTGTACAAGATATTTACTGACTCTACCGTTGAGCTTCTAATTATTGGCGGGAAGCGATTTCTGCGGTTGGACACGACATTGTCGGCCAAGAATGACACTTTGAGATAACATCTAGGGACCCATATTTTTTGTTAAAAGAATTTCGCCTCACTTTGTTTCGTTGCCTTACGTGCACATCTGCAGTTCTGCTTCGTGGTCAGTGATTGGATATTTTAACTCTTATGAGCAATGGGATTCTATCGGCAAATCACAGGCGTGTGTTGTTGCAGGAACGGTATTTTAATTAGCTCAGTCAAATGAGATACGGCTCTTCACATAGACACGCTGCCAATAACCGTGAAGCAATATTGCAGGTGTGTACGTAAGTCGCTGAAACAAAGTGGGGCAAAATTCTTTTCGCGAAAATCAAGTGTCCCTACATATAACAACTTGCTGTCCGGTCTGTTGTCAGAGAATAACGAAATTTTTTCCAATGTCAAAATTTTCTTTTCGACTGAAAATATACGTACTTCCAGTACTATCCTTTCTTAACTTATGTTGCGTTGCAAGTATGATAGTGACAAAGTTTCAGTGAGAACGAGTCCCTGTACAGAATCGCAATGAAAATAGATTGCCCCGTTACGTGACAACATTGAACTTTACAGTGTAAATAAATTCCCAGTGACTTTTTGAATTTCCCTGAATAGACACAAGTTGGCGTTTCGTTGCCGTTAGTGTGTGGTAGTGTACTAAACAAATTAACAATAGAATTTAATTTTATTAAACACGTTGTTTTAAATACTGGAAGGTTTCGTAAATAATATCACTAGAGTAGGGCTACATATTTTCGCTAAAACAGTTTTGCCTGAGTTTGTTTCAGTGACATACGAGTACATCTGCAGCTCTGCAATGGAGTCAGTGATAGGATGTTTGAAATCTCACGTGTCTTGAGCATCTATCCACAAATCAGAGACGCGTGGTGTTGCAGTAACCTTATTGTGATTGGCGCAGCCAAAATGACAGACGTCACTTCACAAAAACGCGCAGCCAATAACCACGAAACATAGTAGAAGGCATACACGTAAGTTACTAAAACTTTACTGGGGCAAAACTCTTTTTGCGAAATATTCAGGGCCCTAATTACCACAAATAAAATAGCAAAAGTTAACTAAGGGTGACGTCTTTACCGAGGCCCTGGAAAAACTAAGGATACGGATTTACAGTGAAATTATATGTTTACTGTTATCTGAGAAAAAACTTTTCTGCGTTTCAGAGAAGAGAACAGGAATACAAATGTAGGAAACATGTCTGTGAATAATTATTTTCGGGGTTCTGATCAGTAAATCACTCGATTGTTCGTAGTTTCCAAGAGGCTGAAGGAAACCCTTCGAATTCCTAATTTAGCAATGTAGGCCGCATCGAATCACTGGTGGCATTTATATAGGTTCGACGTGAACTGAATCCCATATAAATTATCATGTCAAATACCTACGGTTACTCCCGCCAGAACACTAGGTTACGTAGCGACCATAACCATCCCACGCAAAAATACAAGTTTTATATACGCGATGCATAGGAATATTTTATCATCTGATTCAGTCTCGTACCGCTAAATTTTAGCTACCCATTTTACCTCAAACTTAGTTTTATCGTGTGTGTAGTTAAAACTATGGTCTACATTAGATTTCGCGTAACTTTTCGACTAAATTATTGCACTTTGCACGTGCAACGTGCATAATTATTTAAATCAAATAGTTTTGTTTCGTAACAAGGTTAAATTTTTATTAAAACATAATCTTTATTTTGCAGTAAATCGTATTTTATGATATTACAATTTTATATTTACTGAGCCACATATGTTACGGTAAATTAATTTATGACTAATTTTAAGCAGATTAAATAATCGTTTCTTATAGCCTATTTATTCTGTACAACTTTTAATCTGTGATAGATTTTCTTCATATCAAATAACGTTACAGCCTGATATTTTTACACAATTAAAAATATTAAAATTTTACAATGTTTTAATAAATATTCCATAATAAGGAATTTAAGTCACAGTAAAAAAACGTAAAAATAATAACGACGAAATCAATATTAAAACTATACTACAACGTTGACCTGTCTTCGAGCAATGGCATTTTTATTGCTGGAGGAACACATTATCAGATACGATAAATTAAATGTGAACATATTTAGATAGAAACTAAACTAATAAATACGATATTACTCTGCCTAGCAGGTTTAAGTGAACTGGAACTTTCCCAGGTTATCTTTGGTTTTATATATATATATATATATATATATATATATATATATATATATATATATATATATATTAAAAATTTTATTTTTTCTATGAAGTTCTTCTTTACGAGTAATGGCTTCAATTTGATTTTATGTTTAATATAAAATACTTACAAGAAGTATTTAATCTGGCACACGAAAATTTTTCTAAGAATTTTCAAAGTTTGTCAGTGTTCTCTATCTCATGTAAAAACCGAAGACAAACGGTAAAAAACAGCGTCCACAGCAAATGAAACATTTCTGGTATATATTTTTTTTCACGAATTTTACTATCGTTATAAAGTAATTCCATAGTTTCTTACTGTCACACATTTTGATGCTGTGGTCGTACCCAGTAAGTAGTACCGAACGTAAATGAGCACTTCGTGCAAGAACTCATTTCTTTCCGTTTCTTTTCAAAAATTACGTACATAGCCTACGTGGCGACTTTATAATGCCTGATGCATTACTTATGAAACAATCGTGATCATCACATGTGTACCGTAGGTAGGGCCATGAACATTTCACGAAAGGAATTTTGCCCCAGTTTGTTTCAGAGCCTTACGTGCACATCTGCAGCTATGCTTCGTGGTTATTGGCAGCGTGTCTTTGCGAAGTGAAGTCTCTTATTTAACTCCGCCAATCACAATAAGCTTACCGCTACGGCACAGTCTGTGATTTGCGGGTAGAGCCCCAAGACACGTGACAATGAAAACATCCAATCGCTGACTATGAAACAGAACTACAGATGCGAACGTAAGGCACTGAAACAAACTGGGGTAAAATTATTTGCTCGAAAAGTTCATGACCCTGACCACAGGCTATATCACACACAAAACATAGCAGTTGCATGACGTTAAACAACTTGGTGTCGACGGCACGTTTGGGTGTGTATCGAGACACTAAATTACTAGAGCCATGGCCGTATTAAGTAGAAGGCCGGAGTCTTGAATGTGGCAACACTGCATCGGGGGCCTGCTGCTTGTCACTTCTTGGCCATCCTAGTCTCTGCAACGTGTATAGATGCAGCTTTAGTGGCGTGTACACGTCTACACTGACTAGGGTAGCCAATGAGCGACCGGCAGCAGGCCTCCGATGCAGCGTTGCCACATTCAAAACTCCTGCCTTTTCTAATGACGGCCATGCTAGAGCCAATGATTTTAACTAAAAGAAATTTCCCACCAATTTGCTACAATACCTTACGTCAAAATGTGCAGCTCTCTCGTCATAGTTATTGGTAGCAGGTTTGTGTATTGAGGCGTCACTTATTTGACTGTGCCAATGGTAGTAATGTTACTGCGACACTACACGTGTGTGATTTGAGGATAGAAACCCCAAGACGAAAAACATTCAATCTCTGACCTTGAAGCAGTGTTGCAACTGTGCACATAAGGCAGTGAATCATGTTGTTGCAAAACTATTTTCACCAAAATTTAGTGGCTATGCATATGAGATTGCTGTACAAAAGTTGCATGCAATTATAAGGTGGTCGTCATATAATTTTTTAGTATATATTTAGTTTTAGAGCTTTCGTTTCTATGGTATGGGTTTCGATATTACTAACCAAACTTTACAAAATTATATTTTCCGAAACAAATTAAATGAAAACATATTTTGAAGGCAGACGATATCTCCATTACGAAATGAGTTACATACTGTTACTTGCAGGAAACATAATGTCACTATTTTCCACAAAGAATATTCACCTCCCAAAACCCACACAGCATGTTAGCTTAGGCTACTGCAAGCTTTGCATTTGACTTGCAGTTATAAACTTGCTTAGGTAGGCTTACTGCAAGCCTTTATTTGACTTAAGCTAGTAATGCTGGCATACCAGGCTTTCTGCAAAAGTATTTTTTAGCTTGCAGGCTTG
Organism: Medauroidea extradentata; assembly: GCA_003012365.1. NCBI lineage: Eukaryota > Metazoa > Arthropoda > Insecta > Phasmatodea > Phasmatidae > Medauroidea > Medauroidea extradentata. Next base: position 30,752 of record PNEQ01105478.1, on the reverse strand, counting down.
CATGACAAGCTTTGTGCAAGTGTATTTAAGACAAATGCTTGCAGTTAAATTAACTCGTGCTAAGCTATCCTTAAATGTAGTTTAGTATGTAAGCTTGCAACAATTTTAAAAAGTGTCATCTAGGCAACTTGCAGCAAGCTTTTGGCTTATCGTGACACACTTGTTGCAAAGTTGCAGGTTTGCCTTGATAAGTTTGCAGCAAGATTGTAGAAAGCGTTTTCTACTGTCTGGGATGTAAGCTAACGCCAGCTTGCATTTCACTTGATTTTGGCTTGCCATAGCAAGCTTACTCACGATACTTGCTGCAAGCCTGAATGAAGCTTGCAGCAAATTTACATTTCACTTTAATTTAACTTGCCATAGCAAGCTTGCTCAGAAGTCGTGCTGCAAGCCTGAACCAAGCTTGCTACAAAGCTGTATTTGACTTTAATTACAATTACATAGCAAGTCTGGTCATGTGATAAGCTGCAAGCATCCTGTCCCCTAAACTAAACTGATATTTAATTGAAATTTTACCATGCAATCTTAATTCATTAAATATTTTCTATGCGCCAATCAATAATGATCGAACTTAATTTAAACTTAACTTTGTAAATTAACAAGCACTTAAAAAATTAACATTATTTCATATGCTAGCTGAAACAACTAATACGATATTATGTATAACTGCAAGTAAAACTGACTTCCTTACTGTTGTTAGTAAATTCACAAACATAAGCATTTCCGTAACTAAGTTCGTTCTCTTACAACCGAATCGCACTACTACACCTCTTAAGTATTTCCATTAGTCTACTTGTTAGCACACCTGCTTTGAAGCCAAGGGTCAGTGGTTCCAATCTTGGCACAGGAGCCGAAATTTATTGTGTAGTAATTTACATCACATGTCGATGAACAAGCAGTGTTTGAGATGAAAATTTGAATGATAGTGAAAATATTGCAGAAAATAAAATTTTGACTTATTCTGCTGGCTTGAAACTTAAACTTGCAGCAGTCTTGCAAATCAAGCTGTTAGTAAGCTTACAAATCAATCTTGCAAGTTAGAAATGTGTAAACTAGGCAACTTGCAGTAGGATTGTAACAAGTTTATTGGCTTGAGATTTAATGCTTGCTGCAAGGTTACTGGATTGCATTGGCAAGCTTGCTACAAGCTCGTAGCAAGTTTTTATGCTGTCTGGGAATATCTCGGACAAGCGTGCAAACATTCTGTACACATACATATATGTGTAGGGACCGTTGATTTTCGCGAAAACAATTTTGCACTAACTTGTTTCAGTGCCTTATGTGCACACCTGCAGCTCTGCTTCAAGGTTATTGGCAGCGTGTTGTTATGCAGAGATGTCTTTCATTTGACAACACCAATCAGAACAAGGTTATTGCTACACAACAAGTCTGTGGTTTGTTGCTAGAACATGTGAGAGTTGAAACATCCAATCACTAAGCATGAAGCAGAGATGCAGATGTGTACGTAAGACACTGAAACAAGTTGTTGCAAAATTCTATTCGCAAAATTCCGGGGTCGCAATATATAGATATGTAAGTAGTACAATATATGCATATAGTGTATATAAAGTAACTTGCGGGAAGACGTAACACGTAAAGGAATTGTAAAGCCTTAATGCTAAAAAAATGTGCGAGAAAAATATTTTGTTAAGATAGTTAATTCGTTGAACATTTCTGTAAGTCTGTAATAAGCTGCAAGTTTCTTTAAAATAGTTATGATATAAATAATGAATTGTAAAACCCTATGTTGTCATAATCCCCTGAGTTTGTGCTATATGTTTTAGAAAGTATGTTACAAACTTTGCAAAATTATTATTGCAAAAGATTGAGGCAAAACTATGAAGTACAAATTTTTGGTTGGCGCTAATCTTAAGAGAGAAATTTTCAATTAGGAATTGCAGTTAATGAGCTACATTTTTTAATATAACCAGAATTAAGAAATATTAATTAATAATTTTTTGGGTGTGGTTTAGTAACATCAAGATTTGCAATTTGATAAAAAATTGTTTAGATTCGTGGGATTGGTCAAGCCTTCTCATTTGCGTAGAATTTCTCATCGTTGCATTATTTAACAATTAAATGGCATATTTTGTAGCAGTAGACACCAATGGAAAAAAAAAAAAAAGGTCGCTTTGTCGCAATACTCTCAAGAGAACTGTCTCCGAGAAAATAGAAAATTTGTGGAAAATTTGCAGCCTTTACAGGTACACAACGCGCGTTAGACAGGAGTTTTGAGTAAACGTTACGCTGGTTAATGAACGAATAAAGAACTGTGTAAAGTAAACTTACAATGCGTTATTTGGTATATGTGAGTTTGTACGAGTTGAACAGACCAAGCGAACGATACATCGTCTATTTGAACTCATGGAACAGTACATATCATGGTGATATTATAAATCCGTTTTACAATGTTCATCAAACTGATTCTGTGAGTAACATGTACTCCACCGAACATGATTAAAAACAAATCTATAATGGTTTATGAAATTATTGTTGCTGATTATGTGATATTAAACAACCGACTTTTCAATCTCTTTATAGACATACTTTCTTACACAGTATGGCGTCAATAAGGTTTAATAATCACAAGCCCTTCGTGAATAACCTGAAGTTTAGTAGTAGTATTGCATACTTGAAAACAGAACCATAAAAACTAAGTTAAATTGAAAAGGAAAGGGCATGTGGGAAATGTTAACAGAAGGGCAAATGGAAACGCCAAAACATATTTGTACTGACCCACGCGACAATCCCTTACACAAGAAGACGACCCATATTGCCTGTAGAGGAGAGGGTTGCCGCCTAACCGGAAGGAAACGAGTGTGGTTGGTTAGGTGAACTCGTTGCTGTCAGAATTCCATGCAAAAATGGCCGCACCAGAAATATGCGCAAGCGTTATTCACGGCTATAAACAGCCAGAAGGTGAATCGACGAAGCCTGGTCCGTACTTCATTAATGAAGTGAGTATGGCTAGTTAAACACATTTAGACCTTACCGACATGCTCTTTGATTAATGGGGAAGAAAAGTGGAGTGGCTGGTTAGTTGCGCGACTGTATCGCGCAAGATTCCCAAGTAGACGGCACCCTGCGCATACAATGTTTGCAAGAATCGTCCCTTGTCTGCAAAATACGGCAAGTCTTTCACAACAGTTCGATAACTGTGGTGTGCAAGTGAATCGTACATCACACTTTGATAGAAATATTCTCAACATAGTCGAAAATAAACCATCTACCAGCACCCGTGTCATAGCACAATCCTTGGCTTCATATCGCACGACAGTAGAAAGTCGTGCATGAGCAACAGCTTCGAAGCTACCACCCACGTATAGACAGCAAGTATTACAGCCACGTGACTTTCCGCCCACACTAAAAAAAAGTATAGTTGTAGGTACCATACTTTTGTTAAAATGGGGACAACAAAACAGTTTGATTATTGGTACCACTCTGGACAGTTCCTTCAACAATCTGTTTTGTAGAAGAAACTAAGAGTCTTGCTGCTTTTACATACCAGATGGTAATGTCTACAAAATAGATTGTTGAAGGAACTGTCCAGAGCAGTTCCAACAACCAAATTGTTTTGTTCTCCCTATTTTAACAGAAGTATGGTATCTGCAACTATACTCTTTTTTTCAGTGCAGGAATGAATACTGTCTGCATGGTCTATTCAGAAGACACCTCGGAACCCAGACTTTCCGAGGGATGTTTTGTTTACAGACGACACGCAATGGTTACTACGACAGGTGCAAACATGTATGTGTGGGTGGGATAATGAATCCATATGCGATGGTTATTACATTCCACCAAGAGAAGTTTTGGTCCAACGTGTGGGCTGGCATAGTTTATGACCACTTAGCGGGTCCGTACATGTTACCAGCATGTGTTGACGGCTATGTGAACCAGCGCTTCTTACAAATCGCACTTTCCTAGTTGCTAGATGACTTACCACTAAAGACTGAAAAAAATCGCGGGTTCACTGACATGTAGGTTAGCCTCCAAGAATATCTGCGTGTTCAAGCAGATAGCAGTTGTTCATTGGCTGCTCTCAGACACAATGGTACCACATGATTGGGTTTTAATTTAGTTAATCATTATTATTATCTCAGCGCTCTCCAGGAATTGTGAAACACGTAAAGGACCAATGGCGAAATTGACATAAACTTAGAGATAATTGAAATATAGCTTGTGCCTAAAAGAAAACGCGAATTTTTCAGGTCCATACTTACCACTAATTATTAGGGACCTGAAAAATTCCCGTTTTCTTTTAGACACAAGCTAGATTTTAAACATCTCTAAGTTTGTGTCACGTTCGCCGTTGGTCCTTGAGTTATTTGACACCTCTTGAAGAGCGCTGAGACAATATTAAAGAAGCAACTAAATACAGGACTAATAATGCATAGGGCCCCTTATTTTTGCGAAAAGATTTCTTCATCAGCTTGTTTCAACGGCTCACGCGTACACATCTGCAGTTCAGCTTCTTTGCTGTTGGCAGCGTGACTGTACCAGTCATAATTAGGTTACTGCGATATCGTCCGTCTGTGCTTTGCAGTAAAACGTTGAGACACGTAACAGTTAAAAACATCCAATCACTGACCATACATCAGAGATGTAGATGAGCAAATGAGGCATTGATTAATGCGGTATCACAGGGTAAGCGAGCAGCCAATGAACAGCTTTTTTCTGCTTTAGTACATATATATTCTTGAAATCTAGCCTGCAGATCAGTGAACCAGCGAATTTTTCCAGTCCCTACCAATGGTACGTAGCCACATGTTGCTACAACACGATGGGGCACCACCAAACAATACTTGTGATGTTCACGTGCACCTCAACGAAGTATTCCTAGTAGGAGAGGATCTGTCAGGTAGCCTGCCTGCTCCCCCTATTTGTCATTTCTGGACTTTTACCTGTGGAGTCAAATACTGAGCATTATTACAGAAGACGGTATATCGCGAAAATGTTTTGTGCCAACATACCCTCGAAAACACTGTAGTTTCTTGCATTATAAATGATTCGGTAATATACTTCTGACACAACGTAGCTGTCTGCATACCAACAACTGGCATCAAATATTACAATAGCTGGAGTCTTATAGGCTCAGTCAAATAGGGGAACTCCTTCAAGTGCAAGCTAAAGCAAGAAACCTTCTGGTGTGCTAAATGTGTATTGAAACCCAGCAAACAGTCAAGTTTTCCTGCGATAAACCATCATCTCTAAGCATTATCTACTAGACTATAGCTGACTCGGTGCAGGAACTCGTGGCGCGCATCGTAGCAGCCTGCTAAGTTATGCTACCATGTTCCAGAGTGTACGACTGTCCTTGCTGCAGCGTTACAATGCTCGTATTATCGAATCTGGCCAGACTTTCGAGCATATGTTGGGCTATTATTGTAATTGTAAACATATAAGCTGTACATGCTATGCTTTTTATACTTCAAATATAGCGAAACGGTCCTAGATTCTCCCGAATGCGAGTTCTACGTTTTATCATTTCGCCAACTTCCTCAGTCATGGCAATGTTAACAAGCGGTTTAGAGCTTAAGGATCGTCCGTAGTTAATAAATAACCACTATTTATATATACTTTATGTATTATAATTTCTAAAAAAAAATATTATAACATACCTTCGTCAGTAAATTGTTTGAAGCAAAAACAGAAAACGCAAAGTTGTTACTAGAGTGAATACCAATCCGATTATAAGTAATAAGGATTTCAGTACAATAATTTAAACATAACACCATTCGTTTCAAATACATATTATTCTGTTAAACAAATAATTTTCTTACATTCTTTGTGATTACATTTGTGTACTAAAAACCACAATAAATTGTTTTTTCGTGAAAAATACCAATAAAATGTAAAATATGGAAGCGTATTATTCAACCTTTCTATCCTTAGTCAGTGCTGCCATCATCTTTTCTCGTCCACACACACACACACACACACACACACATACCCCCCTCCAGTCAATGTCCCTCCCCTTTTGGTTTTAACCTTTATTATTGCCTTCTCAGACAAGAACTGTCGGTATAAGTGTGCTTCCGTCGACCCCTTATGTAAGTCCGCTCCTTAAGGGCGTTCAAGTGACAGAAATTCATAATTTTAAATTTGTACTACAAATTTATAGTTCTACAGACATTACTTGTGACTACGATTTATTTTTCTATTTTATTTCTCACTGTCTTCCCGTAGCGGCATGTCAATGTCAAAATTTGCATACTAACAGAAACACACAAAAAAAACGAGTTGACGCGAACGAACTATTAAAAAGTACTATGGGATACATACTAAAAGATTTAAAAGCGCTCTGCAATATTGCTTTGTATTTTAACAGTTACAGTAAATTAAGAAAACTATAGTTAATTCCAGAATTTCCCCAGCAGCAACATACGTTGGGCTCACGATTGGAAATTGTTTGGAAAGGTTGGACATGTGTTGGGGAAAAACACGTTAAACTAGTCCGTTGGTTTTTTGTTGGCAACGATGGAAATCGGATGTGTAGTAAAACACATATTTAAATAAATTCTAGCCAAAAACCAAAGTAGCAAATTTTATCACTATAATGCAAAATCATGTCATAAAATGCACAACGTAACCTATTAATCAAACTAAAATTGTCAAAATTTTATATATTGTAAGTATTTATTTGTTGGTAGAGTGATGGCAAAATGTTAGAACGATAACCGTTGGTTGTTAGCAAAAATTATTGTGTTAGTCTACAGTTATTTTACAACCAATATCCAACAAATTAGTAAATATAGTTATTTTAATGCTAAATCACTCAATAACAGTTATATAATACCATATTTATTGAAACTTAGTTAATGTAAATTTTCTATTCGTTGGTGGAGTTTTGGACAAATTTAAGAATGAGTACGGTTGTCTTTAGCTGATATGAGTATGTCGGGCCAACGTTATTATACAACGTATTTGCCACTTCATTAATTTTAAAAGACTAATTTTAATGCATTTCTTGACACACAAACCTTTACCACTCAATTAAAGAAAATTGTTAAATTATTGTTTACTGTAATTTTTATTTGTTGGTAGTGCTGGAAAAATTTTGCAAAGGCAACTAACTGGAGCTTAGTAAGAAGCATAGAGATGTTGGGCCAACGTTATTTTACAATCACAATACTACTTAATAAAGTCATGTAAATAATGCTAAAATATGAACTAACATGCATATAAATATTTACTAAAAGAAAACAGTAAAATATTGTTTATAATACATATTTAATTATTAAGTAGTGTGCTGGGAAAATATTGGAAAGATAACCGTTGGTTATTTGCTAATATGGCCATGTTAGACCAACGTTATTTTACAACCGAAACCTGACTTAATGCATTTCATTAAAATAGTGCTAAAACAAGAATTAACATACATAAATACCACATTCATTAAAAGAAAACTGCTAAAATATAGTTTTTGTAAATTTTTCTTATCTAGTAGACTACTGGAAAAATGAAAGAAAGACAACAATTGGTTATTAGCTAATATAATGTTGGGCCAACGTTATTTACAACAAATATCCGACTTAAGAAATTTTTATGAAAATAATGCTCAGAAATTTAATAATACCTGGCATAAAATACGTTTTTATTACAGAAAAACCGGTGAAATATTGTTTCTTTGTTTTTTATTAGTTGGTAGAGTGCTTGAAATATGTTGGGAAGAAACCCGTTCGTTACTAGCAAATATGACTATCTTGGACCGGCACTATTTAATAACCAAAATACAACTTAATAACTTTTTAAAAGCTTGTTTTTACACATTGCATAGCAAACGTCCCTTTACCTCTTAATTAAAATTAATCATTGGAATAAGATTTGTTGTAATTTTTATTCCTTGATAGAGTGCTAACAAATGTTGGAAAGACAACCGATGTTTGTTATCAAATATCTCCAGTAGCCAACGGTTTTAAATCTTTTGGTACTGGGGGTTATATTTTGCGTTGGAACTCTAAAATAAATGCAATTTTAACCCAACATAGTAAACCAACATCAATGTTGGACCACTAAATGTTCGTGGAATTTACAAGTTATGCAAAAAATTCATATTAAAAACAGAGCTTAAACACAATGTTATAAATAATTTCTCAAAATTTTTTTTAGTTGAACTTTGGCAACAAGTTGGCAAACACACAGTTGGCTCTTGGTGTAGATTTTTATGTTCAGCCAATGTAATGAAATCAACATATTTTGTTTAGCACACAAAATAACCTTCGAAAGGAAAACAACAACAATTTTCTACACAATCTTACAGGCTATGAAGTATTTGAATGATTTTAGCATCGGAAGAGGAAATTTTTTGAATATTTAAATGGTTGGTTGAAAGTTGGCAACAAGTTGGCGAACGAACAGTTGGCATTAAATATGATAGTTTATATCAAGCAACGATGCGACACCAATGATCTTTGAAAGAACTGTGCAATTGGAGTGCATGACTGGATTTAGTTGCTTGGATATACTACATTGCAAAATGAATGACTGTCAAAGAAAACCAAACAAATAATAGAACACCATAAATAAGCAGAGTATGCTTTAGTCAACGGGATAAGTACATAACATGAAATTCCAAAATGGAATTGGGTCAAATAACAAACAGTAAATGAGAATTAGATTTTTTTACTTTAATTTATTATCTGTTTGCTTCTTGATTTATTTGACCCGATTCCATTTTGGAATTTCATGTTGTGTACTTACCCCGTTGACTACAGCATACTCTGCTTATTTATGGTGTCCTATTATTTGTTTAGTTTTCTTTGGCAATCATTCAGTTTGCAATGGAGTATGTCCAAGCAACTAAATCCGGTTGACATTACAGAAACATAATGTCATCATCAGAAAAAATTACTTAAAATGTAAAAGGAGATGGAAACACATATGCTGTACGCTTTGGATATTTTTGTAGGCCTGGAAAAGCAATTTTTTGAACATTCGAAATGTTGTAGTACCGGACATGTATGTTAGTTTGTTCGTAATTCAGAAAGAATATTTATTCTCCTCGCGAGTAAATAAGTTATGTTTGTATGTGTGCGACACTCTACCACTGAAAGCATAAAAAATAACTTAACGAAGAAGAAATTTTTGCTGCAAAGTGTCTAAATAATTACATGTATTTTATCATATGCAACGTGTTACGTGTAGAAACATGATACATCCCGAAGTCATCCAAACGGACAGTTTCACAAATAACTTATTAAATGTGTTGTTTAAAATATGAAGTTCAAGTAAGCATTTCTGATGATTGCTTAAGTAATTCGAAGTTGGCTTAGTATATTTATCGGTAAGGTAGTGGGTCAGGTAAACACACCGCATGTAGTCGAGTGTTCGAACCCGGTACAATTCTAGTCGTTTTTGTTAACTCACTTTAGGTAGTTAGTGCTCTACATGCAAGCATAGAAAATAAGGCAATTATATATATTTGACTTGAATTAATTTTTTTAAAATTATATTTTTTTCCAGGTTTTTGTTCATACAACTTTTTACCGACGTTAGCCCGACATAATTCAATTGTTGAAACTATGCATATAATTGACATAATGCCAACATTTAAATACTTATCACATATGTTAATCTTAATTTGTAGGAAATTATTTAGCATCAGAACAAAAAATCAACGTTGGTCCAACGCATACCCATGTGATATTTTTGCATTAGCCCAACCGATAACACCAATGTTGTGCCATTGTTGGACAAATTTTGTTTTCGGGTTGGCATCCAACCGAAAAACCGATGTTGGGCCACCCTACGTCCAAGAGTCATTTTGATGTCAGACCCACGTAATTTATCCTACGTTGCCCCAACCTTGCAGCATGAGTTGGCCCTACGTTGGCCCAATGAAAATTTGCTACTGGGGTTCGCCGTATGTTTTTTCATATTTTAGTAAATGACACACCCTAACAAATTTCAGAGTTAATTGTTTCATTCGAGTAATCAGTCGGTGTTTGTTATTTTATTGTTCCCGCACCTTGCAAATTTTGTCTTTGACATGTCGTTATTGAAATATTACGAGTAGGTACCCCTGTTTTTCGCAAAAAGAATTTTGCATCACTTTGTTTCGGTGCCCTACGTGCACATCTGCAATTCTGATTGGATATTTTAACTTTTCCGATCCGTGGGATTCTATCGGCAAATCACAGACGTGTGGTGTTGCAGAAAAGTTATTGTAATTGGCTCAGTCAAATGAGATACGGCTCTTCACATTGACACGCTGCCAATAACCATGAAGCAGAATTGTAAATGTGTAGGGACCCTTGATTTTCGCGAAAAGAATTTTGCCCCACTTTGTTTCGGTGCCGTATGTGAACAGCTGCAGTTCTGCTTCGGGGTTAGTGATTGGATATTCTAACTCTCACGAGCCTCGGAATTCTACCAGCAAATCACAAACGTGTGGTGTTGCAGGAATGTTATTGTAATTGGATCAGTTAAATGATACACGTAGACACGCTGCCAATAACCACGAAGCAGATTTGCAGATGTGCTCTTAAGTCACTGAAATAAACTGGGGCAAAATTCTTTTCGCGATAAACATGGGTCTCTGCCAATCGCTGATTTTGAAGTAGAACTGCAGATGTGCACGTTAGTCAATGAAACAAAGTGGGGCAAAATTCTTTTCGCGGAAATTAGGGGTCCTTACAGATGTGCAGGTAAGGCACTAAATCAAACTGAGGCAAAATTCTTTTCGCAAAAAATAAATGTCCCTAAGCTATGAGAGATTGAAAAATTTGACACGTAAGTATTGTAGTCACAAGTAACGTCTACAAAATTAACGCTACATAGTAAAAATACAAAATTATGCATTTTTTTGCCTCGTGAACGTCCTTAAGAATAAGCTATTCAGAGATATAGTAAGAGTGGCAAATCTTTTCTTGAAATTATTCATGTTCATATAGGTATTAAACTAATGGTATGACGAATTACCGGTATGTCTCTTAATGGAAACATTACAATTTATGGCTGGGTGCTCATTATTAGACTAAGCTAGTACTAGAAGTAATATAGCCTTTATACATGGTCATAGATGATTATTATCTTATTACTATCTCATTTTATAATATCGTAATCATGATTACCTTTCATTGTTTTGTATACATGGTGCATGTTAAGAATTAAGTAACTAGTTAAGTCCCTATTGTAATATGTGCTAACAAATCTTGCAAAATTTTTCATCCTTAATAATGAAGAAAAAGTCCTTATTCCTAGTGACACGAGTTCTAAGGGTCACTTCCTTCCTGCGAGTCAAAGACTCAGGCGTGACGGAGTCATAAGAGCGACCCTGGAGCGCGCATCAAATGCCGCATATCCACAACGAGACAAGAGTTGAACTAGCGTGCAAGATTCCAGCCGAGCCATTTTATTATGGGACTTTATTGGGTGACCGTATAATAAAATGTGTGGAAAGATTGTAACACAGTTCAACGAGTGTTCTTATCAGAATTTCGCATACACATTTAATTACAGCAGTTTGAAGAAGCCGTTTTAGCTACAGTCCGCGTGCCAGCTTTGAGTCCCTGGAGGATATATGTTTTTCGTCCGTAAATATGTAAATAACACAACGACGAGGCCAAATAGCACGCGACACACATGCTAGCCGTAGTAACGTCGTAAGTTAGGACGTGTTTGTAGTGTACATGAAGTTTCCGAAGACAAATGCGTACACGCCAGGGACTCAGAGCTGGCGCGCAGACATTACGTTTGAGGTTATAGAAATAGAGTTGTTGATGTGAATGGTGTCTTACCGATGATATTCCGTCCTTGTCCGAAGAATTTTTACTTCGCACGTCGGTACAGTGAGCACGCGTGGAATATATTCGCAAGTATAACTACGGACCACTGATTTTGGCGAAATGAATTTTGCACTAACTTGTTTCAGTGTCTTATGTACACGCCTGCAGCTCTGCTTCAAGGTTACTGGCAGAGTTTTGTTGTGCAGAGACGTCTTTCATTTGACAGTAACAATCAGAACAAGGTTATTGCGACACCACAAGTTTGTGTTTTGCTGGTAGAACATTACGGTCTGTGCAATGAGAGTTTAAACATACAACCACAAGAGACAGGAAAAATTAGCGGCTTCACTGACATGTTGGCTAGCCTCCAAGTATATCTGTGAATTCAAGCAGACATCAGCTGTTCATTGGTTGCTTGCAGACACTGGGATACCACATGATTGGTCCAGTATTTAGTTTATTCTTTATTTTTGGCTTAGCGCTCTTCAGAGGGTGTCAAAAAAGTCAAGGACCAATTGCGAACGTGATGCAAACTTAAATATGTTTGAAATACAACCTGTGCCTAAAAGAAAACTCTAATTTTCCAGGTTTCTACCAATCACTAAGCATGAAGCAGATTCGCAGATGTGTACGTAAGGCACTTAAACAAGTATTTGCAAAATTATTTTCACGAAAATCAGGTGTCTCTATATATAACGTATTTAGAAATATATTTCAACACATTTGAAGCGTGTGTTAGGCACTCACGGCAAATACTCCCGGAAGGAAAGAAGCAAGTTAGAGTATTAATATGGACGTGTCTTTATTACAAGTCTATGCCGTCGAAGAAACGCTTTCTTTGAAGCAGTGCAAGCGAGGTACGACGCCTAGCAACTTGCACGCCGTGTTTTGTTCAGACTTGTTCTGTTTTGTTCAGACTTGTTCGCACGGGGTTAGGTTGGCGGCCGAAGTTCACATTCTCCACCGTGTCTTCCTCGGGTCGAGCCAGCAAAGGGGGAAAAAGAAATTAAGGAAAAGAGACGGCGGAAAAAATTGCCGTTCCCTAGCGAAGCGCTCTGCGAAATGAATTTCAATTTCTTTTTTTTTTTGTCTGTCTTTCCACGTGAGACCTGAACGAAATGGGGGGAACTTTTCGTTTAAGGATTCGTAATGAAGTGTTTCTGCAATGTCTCGGTTAAGAGCGATTTTTCGCGGTACCAACGACACTCTAAATGTCGAGATGACGACCACAGAAATTATGAAGTTAACGATTTTCTATATTGGAAAACATGATGGTCCTGAACTGCTATTTCGCTCGAACACATTCCCCAGACATGTTTTTGGAAACTTTATTACTATTAATCATGCAAAAAAGCATGACGAAATAAATGCTGGAAGTACAGAATCCGTCACCGGTAAAATATATATTTTATAAACATTTTCAAATAAAATCATTGCCCTGAAAACAGCCGTATTAACTCTTAAAATTAATTCCGATTACTTGGTAGAGTTATCATAATAATGCTATTAAGCACAATGTTTACATGACGATGATTTTACTAAAGGAAATCATTTCTCTGTATTTTCATTTCATAGTGCATTACAAACCCTGCAGATATATAGCAAAAGTAAATACCAGTAATTTCGCGAAAATAATTTTGCCCCAGTTTGTATCAGTGCCTTGCGTGCACATCTGCAGCTATGCTTTCTGGTCAGCAAATTAGTAGAGACATGAACTTTTCGCGAAAAGAAATTTACCTCACTTTGTGTCAGTGACTTGTGTGCACGTATGCAGACTTGCTTCACGGTCAGAGATTGGATGTTTTGACATTCGTGTGTCGTGGGGTTTTACACGCAAATCACAGACGTGTGGTGTTACAGTAACCTTATTGTGATTGGTACAGTCAAATGAGAAACGTCACAGTTCAAAGGCACGCTGCCAATATCTATGAAGCA
>PNEQ01105478.1:0-11729 GCA_003012365.1 Medauroidea extradentata | reverse complement strand
CAGACGTATGATGTCACAATTGTCATTATTTTTGGTGCAATCTAATGAGATATGTACGTGTACAAAGACATGCTGCCAATAACAGTGAAGCAAAGCTGTCGGTGTGCACGCAAGTCATTGAAACAGAGTGATGCAAAAATCGTGGCTCCAAGTATAATATATTTTTATTTGTATTGGATTGTAGGTCTACAATCGTATTTGTATTTAAGTTACTATACTGAAGCAATAAAAACAACTTATGTAAGGTGTTATTGCAGAACCTTAATTCGTATGCCTCATCAACTGAAAATGTTGTACAAACGATAGCGAATTTCACAAAAATCCCAATTAATCTCTTCCTTGAATTCACAAAACAAAGAAAACCATCAGTTTCTTCAATATTTAATATTAAAATTTACACAGGATATTATGTCAAAACGTTACAAATATGGGCCTGAAAAATTCACGTTTTCTTTGAGGCACAAGCTAGATTTAAAATATGTCTAAGTTTGTATCACTTTCACCATTGGTCCTTGACACCTCCTGGAGAGCGCTGAGTCAATAATGAAGAATCAACCAAATACACAAGTGCAAGTGAAATATTTAACAAATATTTTCTGCTTGTGTACATATATATTCTTGGAGACTAGCCAACAGGTCACTGAACAAGAGAATTTTTCCAGTCCCTGCAAATCAGTGGTGTTCGGGTAAAGTGGTATAAGTAGAGATCAGAAATTTTCGCATAAAGAATTTGCAACGCATTGTTTCAATAAATTCCGTGCACAACTGCAGCTATGCTTCACGGCCAGTAATTGGATGTTTATACTCTGAGGCCTCTTGATTTCTAACCGCTTATCAGAGACGTGTTGTGTCACATTAACTTAAACATGATTTGCTTAGTCGATTGTGTGACGCATGTGCACAAACACACGCTGCCCAATAACCATGAATCAGTGTTGCAGATGCGCAAGGGGCGTCCAAACAATTTGTTGCAAAATTCTATTCGCGAAAAGTTTCTGTCTCTACTTATACCACTTTACCCGAACACCACTGAAATATGTTACGGACCAATGGCGAAAATGACTCAAACCTAGAGATATTTGAAATTTCGCTTGTGTCTGAAATAAAACGCGAATTTTTCAGCTCACTTTAGTTATAAGTGAATTTCATTTTATCTAACATAAGTTGTCAAAGACTAGATTGTTCGAGGTTACTTTTCCCATGCCCTTTGTAAGAGCTTTTTAATTGAAAAATTGCTTCGTAAAGTGTTTATAAAATGGAGGTTCACGGCCGTTATAAAATTGTAAATGCTTAATCTTAACCGTTGTTTCCACCGACGGCTGACATAAATTAGTCCGTATAAATGTCCTCGGAGGATAGGTGAGGTATCCCACAAGCAGACAATGTGTGGTTGTATGCGTTGCTCCCCTACTTTGGCCTTACCCTTCCCAGCAAAACTTCCGGTAATTTTGTAAATGGGCCGTTCCAAATTACTGCCCAGAAAGGAAGGTGGCTGCCAGGCTAACCCTCGAAACGGCGTGTAATTGCTCGTGTAAGATACAAACTCGCTGTCCTTATTAGCTTACCTATTATAGTATTCTTATAAAAACCATAAAGTAATTTTGTCGTTTACTGAAGAAATTAGTTTTGCTGTATTCACACATTAAAATCTCTGGAGCCATCAAACTCTGCTAAGACATGCAAGGACTTTTGTCAGTGGAGAAACGTATTATTGTATAAATTAGTCATATGAGTTTCATTCTTAAGTCAAGATTAATATGTTAAAACCCGCAGTTAAATTTTATATAATACATTACGTATTTTTAAATAATATTTATCAACAGTACTTCTTGCATATACAGTGATTTGCGAGGCTATGAAATTTTCGCGAAAATAATTTTGGCCAGTTTGATTCAGAGTAGACACAGTGATTTTTGGTGAAAAAAAATTTTTGCGACAATTTGTTTAAATGCCTTATGTGCACATCTGCCGCTATGCTTCGTGGTTGTGTCTGTGAGTATTCTCGTAGATGCATCGTTCATTAGATTCTGCCAATCAGAACAGGGTTAGCTTCGACATTACACGTCTGTGGTTTGCGGTTAGAACTTCAAGACGGTGGGAGTTAAAACACCCAATCTCTGACCATGAAGCAGAACTGCGTGTACGTCAGGCACTGAAACATAGCAGTGAAAAAATATTTTCACTGAAATTTCCTGTCCCTAATTATTAGAGATCAGAAAGTGTTTCTATTGCAACGACTTGCATTTTATAAGAATTCACTCACCTATATATTTCTGAGCATAAAATTTTTGTTCAGTGGATGTTTCACGAGTCAGCAACTAGATTCAGCCCCCTTTGTTGACGTCACAAAATTTCCCTTTTCCCTTTAATTTTTTCGATTTTCTCTCCTCTCCTCAATAAATCATATGACGTCAATGACTTTTCAAAGCGAGTAAAGGAATTTTTTGGTGATTCTTGACAGATAATGAACATGAATTTTGAAATGAGTAAATATTTTAATTACAAATATTATTTATATGAACTCTTTATTCGTCTAATTTGTATCATGTCAATATGGTAACATATAATTATTCAAATGTATTTAATATTTACAGCTTTGGACCCAATCGTAACCTTTCCCACATCAAATCAATCGACAAAATTAATAAAGTTTGGAAGTTAAGTATAATTTTGATTCACTATATGTTAATATTGCATCAGTTTCTCTATCAGTGAACTGCGTGCTATGTGCTCGATAGTATCTTTCATTCGCAAACCAAAATGGTTGCAAGTGAATACAGATAGACTGATCGTTTGTTGGGGAGTGGTGTGTGAGAAGGGAGTGAGTGTTATGACGTTGAGAAGGAGGATGAGGACGGGGTGGTTGTGGTGCCATGTGGTGGTCAAATAGGCCAGAGAAAGGGGTGGGTTGTTATTGGGGGATTTTACATAAACAGTATTGTTACACAAAACAAGTTTGTCCCTATGCGAGAGTGACGCTGCTCGGTTATTGTACGCCATAATGTTAAGTAGCATGCTTGTATTGGGAATGAGGCGTGTGCCACTTGCGCGTACCACAAAATAAAATATTTTCTTTAACATTGATCGTATAATTTCTTTAATATTTTAACTGAGTTTATCGGAAATTTATCGGGTATGTCTAAACTGGGAGAGAAGGACCCAAGCAGTTATATGAGTGAGTAAGTGAGAGATTTTGGTCAGCGCTTAACATCAAGTTTTTTATATCACTGGTGGGGGGGGGTGACGTGATGTAAGTATGGAGCAACGCTGGAATGAATGGGTGGGGGAAACGGGAGATCCCCGAGCAAACGCGCCGACCAGGAGCATCGTCCGGCACGATTCCCAGATGTGAAAATCCGAGGACCGACCCTGCTGGGAATCGAACCCGGATCGCCTTGGTGAGCAGTTACAAGAGGCATGCAAAATTTGCGTTATTATTTGGGGACAGACTAGATCTTACTGCTCTGTATATACTCGAGTGCAATCAATGATTCCGTTGGTAAGGTGCTTTTCAGTGACGCCCGTTGCGTGCGTGGTTGTTTTAATGGAGGCTCGGTTTCAGGCGCCATATTTAATTTTATTATTTTTCGCTTTTTTGGAATTTTGGGAAGAAAAATGTTAAATCAGGACTATACCGCAAATTCTGTTTACCTTGAGCTGCAAAACAAGCATGGCAATAGAGCCAGTAATGTATAGTTACGTCGCAATTTGTCGGGCAAATCATGAATATAAAAAAAAATTTTCCACGCAGATTGCGACGTAATTATAAGTTAACTGTTAATCGCAAGGTCTGTACTGTAGCGAAATGCAAATAGAATTTGAGGTATAATCGCATATTTAATATTTGTCTTCTTAGAATTCCAAAAAAAGCGAAAAATAATAAAAATTCAATGTGGCCACTGAAACCGAGCCTTAATTAGTAGAGAATGGAAAAAATTTGCGGGTTCGCTGACACGTCGGCTAGCCTCCAAGAATATCTGTGTGTTCAAGCAGACATCAGCTGTTCATTGGCTGTTCACAGACACAGTGATATTACACGATTGGGCCTGCATTTAGTTGCTTATTTATTATTGGTTAAGAGCTCGCCGGGAACTGTCAAATATATCAAGGGCCAACTGCGAGAGGTTCACGTGCTTATATATATATATTTATTTATTTATATATATATGTATATATAATCAAGTATGTACCTAAAAGAAAATGCGAATTTTTCAGGTCCCAGTTAATCAGCCTTGAACATGTGCTAGCTGGCCACGACACTGCAGTTCAGTGGGAAATATCGAGCGAACGTAAACCAACTTGCAGTAAGTGGCAAGTAGGGACATGAAAAATTCGCGTTTTCTTGTAGGTACAAGCTAGATTTGAAAAAAAAAATATATGTAAGCTTGTGAACCTTATGCAGTTGGCCCTTGACATATTTGGCAGTTCGTGGCGAGCTCTTGAACAATATTAAAGAAGCAACCATATGCAGGTCTAATTGTGTAATATCACTGTGTCTGAGAGCAGCCAATGAACAGCTGATATCTGCTTGAATACTCATATATTCTTGGAGGCTAGCCTACATTTCAGTGAACCCACTAATTTTTCCAGTCTCAAGTGGAAGTGTATCAAATATAAGATCTCAACTGACATGTTTATCATATTTAAGTTACTAAAGTTCGAATCATTAGTATCATAAGTAGAGTATGTTAGCCCTTATATTACTAATAATACTTTTTAATAAGGACGGAGAAAAAAAGGAACTTAAGCTATACGTATGAGTAACATGTAAGTACGTATATTATTTAGATAAAAATGAATACAAAGTTTTATTAAATAAAGATTTTAATTATCAACATACGTTATCATTTGGTTTTATATGGGTTGGTGACGTAATCAGTTCATTTTGTATAGTAAAAAAATAATAATTTAAAATTGTAAAATTAGGAAATAATATTGTTTTTAGTTAGAGAAAATCTATTCATTTTTATATTTAGGTGTGTCCCGCCGCCCGGTAAAATGTTCGTCTTCCCACATTGCATAGAAAAGGTGTCATACGATTTCTTGTGGGGAAGAGGGGAGAAAAGGAATATTTTGGGGGAAATATGGTTAATTCTGGGAATTTTCGAGGGCTAACTAGAGGAAAGATGGAGGCTGAGTGATGTCACTGCTGTCACAATGCATCATCTCCTAACTCCTGTACCACAACCTACTAAACTATACTACTCCGCACGTAACAACTAGATTAAAGAAATATTACACTTTCCTATATATTTGTATATCTAGGTACTACAGGGACTGTGATAATTATTTTTGCAATGAAAATATTTCCTGTGGTATTTTTTTTTTAACTTGATATAGGTGGTTCGGTATAAATTGCGAATTTTCGGGAAATTTTCTTGCCCAGAAATATAACTTAAAAACAGTATTAACTGGACATCAGACCTGATATCTTCATATACTTAGATTGTTATATGCGACGATATGTTTATATTAAAAAGTAGCAGGAATCTATACATAATCTGAAAGGAAACAACCATGTATGGATTCAGAAGTGCTCACTTTAACCCGAACCGGCTATACTAACCTGGAGCTTCGACACTGCGTACAAAAGGATAAATTACACAGAAAATTTCTAATAAACCAAACTTAATACCGCATTTATGATGATAACGGTGTAAAAGTCGGGAAGAGGCATTTATCAACGGAATATCCGTTGCGATGAGCACGAACTCAATTTTTTTTCCGTTGGCTTCCATCCTTACTTCGTCTCTCTCACCAGACCGTAGCTGCAATTATAAATCGTTTCCCCTTTAAACGGCCCAACCCTTACACCCGCAAGTGGTTGTTTACTGAAGGATGGGTGGCTGTTCTAGTTTTTTTCTCCTCCCACCACTCCCACTCGGAAACAGGCGTTCACCGACGCGCGACGTCATGTGCTGGGACCGATGCTCGGACGTGGAATATTTCCTGTCTTCAGGTAGCTTCTCTGCGGCCATGTGGTTATCTGTTGGCAGCCCTGAGACCAAGGAAAGTTAGGGAGGGAGGTTTTGTTGAGGCAGACCCAAACAGCTGTTGACCCCTCGCACCAGACGAGGTTCTCGCTTCCTGCCAGGGTCGAATCTAAGGGGAAGGGGAGGGGCAAACTGCCCCGGGTGCCGGATTAGAGGGGGTACTGTTGGTGCCGAAAATCTTTACTTGTGAATAAACTGTAAATTAGTGTATAAAAGATACAATATCTATCAAAACTTCTGCAAGTTTTGTATTTTTGTATTTTTATTAACCTTGAAATCCATAAAAAATAACAAATACAGCATTTAAAATTAGAATGCTCACTTAAAACACGGCTAATATTAGCTAGTAAGTACAGATTATACGTAGTTTAACTAAAATTTACTCTGTTATATACGCTAGCGCAAAACAATGTATGCAAGATACGTTTATTACTGTTGGGTTTATTGGACTGATGGTAAAATGGGGTTGGGTAAGGTTTGGGGGGGGGGGAGCAAATCACAATTCTTGCCCCGAGCGTAGAAAAGTCTCCCTGCTTCCTGCAGGTCTTCTAGCTTCTTCCTATCCAACGTCTCTCCTATGTTCATTCATTTCTGATCTCTGCACTTTCAACATATTACTAGGAACGTAATTTTGGTACACAAGAAAGAATTAAAGCAACTGTCAATAAATGTTGTTTTCGCAGTCAACCCTTGTCATAATTGTAGCTCCACCAAATTTTCGCGAAAAGAATTAGGCCCCAGTTGTTTCAACGTCTTGTATGCAAACTGCAGGGGCCGCGGTGTTCGAGGTGTCAGACATCTCGCCTCCTACCAAGGCTATCCGGGTTCGATTCCCGGCGGGGTCGGTCCCAGGAGATTTTCGCATGTGGAAATCGTGCCGGACGATGCCGTTGGTCGGCGGGTTTTCTCGGGGATCTCTTATTTCCCCCGCCCTTTCATTCCGGCACTGCTCCGTACTCACAACATATCACCCCTCACCAGCGCTAAAGACCTCGATGTTAAGCGCTGACCAAAAAATTTCTCACTCACTCACGGTATGCCAACTGCAGCACTTCTTTATGGTCAGTGATTTGGATGTTTTTCAAATTTCACTGTCTCGGGGTTCGACCCGGAAATCACAGACGTGTGGTGTCGCAGTAACCTAATGCTGATTGTCACAGTCAAATGAGGCTCGTCTTTGCACAAACACAGGCTTTCCTTGACTTATTTACAGAGACAAGTAAATTTCGCGAGTTTAATTTGAGACGTTAAAGAATCAGCTACAATTATTAGAGACTTAAAAAATTCGCGGGTTCACTGACTTGTAGGCTAGCCTCCAAGAAAATATATTTACTAAAGAAGACAACAGCTGTTCATTGGCTGCTCACTGACTTAGTGATACCACATTAATGGGTTCGCGTTTGATTTTTTATATTTTTGGTTCAATGCTCTCCGGAAGGT
Source organism: Medauroidea extradentata (assembly GCA_003012365.1). Taxonomy (NCBI): domain Eukaryota; kingdom Metazoa; phylum Arthropoda; class Insecta; order Phasmatodea; family Phasmatidae; genus Medauroidea; species Medauroidea extradentata. The sequence goes on along the minus strand of PNEQ01105478.1, from coordinate 4,296 downwards.
GTCAAATAAGTCATGGTCCAATATTGAACGTTACACTAGCTTAAATATATTTGACGTCCAGCTTGTGCCTAAAAGAAAACGCCAATTTTTCAACTCCGAAATAATTATAAATGATGGTATATTGCTAGAGACATGCAAAATTCGCGTTGTCATTTGGCAGCAGACTAAACTTCACTTTCCTATACATAACAGAGCACAATCTGCGATTCAATTAGTCACGACCTTTTATGTGTTGTAATTTACGTGTGTTAGGCCTACCTCTTCACAGAGATTGGCCTCTCTACCGAGTAAGTATTCTTCGCAACAAGTCACGACAATATCGGCCAGCGGGAGACGTCGAACACGCCTAAAGTCACTTGGAGTCTAGTCAACTGTCAGAAAATAACGCGAATTTTACATGTCTCTATACATCGCGAATATATTTTGTGCCAAAACACTCTTGAAAACCCTGCAGTTTTCTTGCAACATATATGATTCGGAGAAATACATCTGACACAACCTAGCTGTCTGCAGACCAATAACTGGCATCAAGTACAATATCGGGGATTCTTATTGGCTCAGTCAAACAGGGTAACAGCTCCAAGTACAATCAATCAAATCAAAGCAAATAGGCAAGTTTTCCCTGCGTTTAACCATTATCTCAAACTATTACAGTCAAACCTCGTTAATACAAACCCTGATAAAACAAAGTTGTCATTAATACAAAGTGGTTTTTGTTCCTCTTGGTGTGAACGTAGAAATTAAATACTAACTTTAGGCCTAATTAATGTTCCATAAAATTTTTCATTCTGTGTAAATCAATGTAATATAAAGTCCTCTAGCTAAAACATGTCATTGTGATGATAAGAATGTAAGATTTGAGAGGATAAACAAAATTATAAAAATTTTAGAAACTTTTAAGGTTTTGACCAACACCTGACAATACAAACCTCTTTAATACAAACAGCAACAATTTTGGTCCTTTCAGGGTTGTATTAAAGAGGTTTCACTGTATACATGTGCATTACTTTAATGATTGTATCTGCACGTTCGAGGCCTACTGTAGATGTGCGGAAGCGATAAGGACGACACAGCACGAGCATCGCGCCACTATCTAGCCTCTAGGCGCAAGTCACTTTACTGACATGTAGTCTTTTACCCGACAATTCACCTCTATGAGACGTTCAGTGGTGACCCTGTAATTTTAGAACGAAATCTTAAGGGTAAAAGTGGATTAAACACGCCTAGGCCCTTAAAAAAATTCTGCGCTACGATTTTCATGCTTGACATTCCCCGCAAATACACCCATTTTCACTGCTCTCGGTCGCTAGGAAAAAATTTAATGTTTACTGGTGAACATGAGATGAGCATACAGACGTGTAGTGTTCTTTAAATGCTATTCCTAGAGACCGGAAACATTCGCTGGTTCACTGACACTTAGGCATAGCCTTCAAGAATGTTTATGAATTAAAGCAGAAAACAGGCGTTTATTGGCTGCTCGCTGACACAGTGATACAACATGACTGGCCCAGCATTTAGTCGATTCCCTGTTATTGACACAGAGTCCTCCAGGAGATGTCAAATAATTCAAACAGCCAATTACGAAAATTATTAGAACTTACGGTTTGTTGAAATCTAGTGTGTGCTAAAATTAAAACGCGGATTTTTCAAATCTCTAGCTATTTCTAAGTATAGATCACTTATGTGCGTTGAGCAGTTTTCGAGTAAATTGAGCCGATCCACTGCACACCGCTCGGCGCCTTAGGCAGACGACTACAATAGGAACCATGGATCAAAAGACAACATGCTGAAAAATGTCACAGAATCCTATGTCCCTTGTCAGACGTACACCTTGCCACTCATTGGAGCAGCACCCTATGAACAAGCAGCTAAGAACAGAGTGTGCACAGGACTTTAGTGTCCGGCAGCGTGGCCTTGAATCTGCCATATTTACGAGTCTCTGTGTATTTTACTCTTATTTGAGGGAGCTGAGCCAATGATTAGAGCCACGATTTCGTCGCGAAACGTTTTCTGCGCCGCTCTGTTTCAGTGCCTTACGTGCACATCCGCAACTGTGCTTCGTGGTTATTGTCAGTGTGTCTTCAGTCAGATGCGTCTCTTTATTTGACTGCACCGATCATATCAATGTTACTGTGACGTCATACCACGGACTAAATAGCAACACAGACGTGAAGTGACTGGGCGGCTCGTTTGACGTTGGTGAACTCCGCCGGTTACTGGCTGCCGATTATCAGAGCAGCTGCCTCACGCTGATTGGCGTTAGGAGAGTCCACCATGTTGCTGGCCAGGGAAGCCAATTTGCTGTCGTGTGTGACTGAGTTAGCTTGTCGACCAGCTATTTCACTTCTTCATACTTCGACGATTTGTCAGTAGATCCCCAAGACAAGCGAGAATTAAATCATCCAATCACAGACCATGAACTCTATCTGCAGATTTCCAAACAAGGCGTTCAAACCAAATGCTGCAAAAACCTTTTAGCCACAAAATCGTGGCTCTACCAATGATAAAGGAGTGACTAAAGAAGGCCCAATCTTCCGGTATCACTGCATCAATAAGCAGCCAATGAGTATCAGCTGTCTACTTGAATACACAGATTTTCTCGAAGAGTAGCGTACGGGTGTGTGAACTTGCCAAATTTTCATGTTTCTATGTAATGCATGTTACATGTAAAATTCGCGTTATTGTTTGTTGGTAAGCTATAGTTCATTTCCTTGTATAATCCCTTGAACAATATGTGGGTTCACTGGAGCAAGGGCCTTTAAGTAATGACAAATACTTGCGAAATATTTACAAGATATTCTCACAGAACCCCCATCGTCACTAGCAATCCTACCCTGAAAATCGACTATTAAATTTAATATTTTAAAATATATAACCACACTTGATATTGAGCAACAGCAATCAGAATGCTGTGAATATCATGATACACTAAGTATTTTAGGGCCGCTGTCGCACCATTTGCCTCCCACCAAGGCGATGCGAGTTCGCTTCCCGGCAGGGGTCGGTCTCCGGATTTTCGCATGTGAGAATCGTGCCGGACGATGCCGCTCGTCGGCGGGTCTTCTCGGGGATCTACCGTTTCCCTCCCCCATTCATTCCGGCGCTGCTCAATACTCACCTCACCAGCGCTGAAGATCTCGATTTTAAGTGCAAAATGCTCTCTTTCACACTAAGTATTTTATGATTTGTTTAAATAAATGTAGTTGAGAAATAGATTTTTAGGGTAGCATTAAAACACCATTAGTTACTTTACGGATAAATGGAAAACACGTTTTCTACTTACTTTTCCAGAAGCTAGACGAGGTAATTCTGAGGTGGTTCGCCATAACCTTCCACAAATCCCAGCTCTGAACCCATGGGAGCAACTGTAAATGTTGGCCTACCTGGCAGGGAATCGAACCCCGGTCCTTTGGCCCAGCAACCATTGTAATTAGCAGCTATAATTTGTGCTGTGAAGACTCTCAATTCAAAGTGACAATCAGAACATGGTAACTGCGACACAACATATCTGGGATTGTGACTTTTGGACAGAACTCTATGAAACTACGAATTAATAAATCCTACCATTGACCACAAAGCAGAACTGCATATTTGCACACAATGCTTTGGATTAAGCTGGTGCAATAATATTTTCGCGGAAGTCAGATGCCCCTACGCGGGTATTACTGCGGATTCTGGCATGCGAGTAATCTTACTCTTGAAATTTCCCTTCCCTTAGCTAAAGCCTATGTGTATACGTCCCTTTTGTATTGGGACCTTGAAATTGACAGATTACTTTGGGTGCAAACTAGAATCTAAACACACATGCGCAACTGGGATGAGACTTATTTGACATAATCTTGAGGATTCTGAGACAATGACGACAGCAACGAGATTGTGGCAAATAATTTTTTGCATTATTGGTTTTCGTTTTCCTGATACGTGTGGTCAAATGAGAGACGTGTTTGAGAAAAGGTCACGTTGTCAATCAACCACTGAGCAAAGCCATAACCTCCTTTATTTGAAGGCCGCGGCCTTAGATTTGGCAACCCCGCCAGGAAGGATCATTTTAACACTTATTTTAGCTCTCCAATGGGAATGGCTGTACCTGATTCATTACTAGAGACATGAACTTTTCGCGAAAAGAATTTTGCCCCACTTTGTTTCAGTGCCTTATGTGCACGTCTGCAGTTCTGCTTCATAGATATTGGCAGCGTGCCTTTGAACTGTGACGTTTCTCATTTGACTGCACCAATCACAATAAGGTTACTGTAACACCACACGTCTGTGATTTGCGTGTAAAACCCCACGACACAT
>PNEQ01105475.1:0-17975 GCA_003012365.1 Medauroidea extradentata | reverse complement strand
TTTTTTTTTTTTTTTTTTTTTCTGTCGCCGACCAAGGTATTCGTTGAAACTTTCTTTAAGAATTTGTAACTTCAGTCTCTGATTTTTAATATTATTGTATTTTTTTTATGGTTGTCAAGGATTTATAATTTAATTTTGAAGCAAGATTATTGTTTGTTGTAACGGAAGTGTTGAAAATTAAATAGAGTCGTGTGATGACGAAACATTTTCTTTTCATTCATTCTTTTAATGGTTAAGATACCTTTTGGGTCAGAAAGACAGTGGTATTTAGTTTCGAGTTGATTGATATTATTTTTTTTAGCTTTGTTTTAATTTTTCTTTAGTATGTCACAGAAACTAACCCCAGTTATCTAGATTTTGGTATCGTGTTTTACTATTTGTGGTTACAGCCCCGGAGCGCAGTTTTTTTTGTCATAAATTGGGGTCGCGAGCTAACCCCTTGCAATAAAGTAGTTTTGAGTCGAGATTTGTTTTTTTTATAGCTCGTGGTGGAGGTGGACGTTAGTTGTTTAATAGACGCGGTAGTAGAAGCTGATTTTTTCAACATGACAATATTCAAGTTTGCATATATATAACAAGAGTAAATGTTTTAATGTTTAATGTTAAGTAAGTTTATGAAATCAAAGAGTAGCACATAAAAGAAAATAATCACAATGTACACTACATGAGAAATATAAAGCTACAACAGAGAGAATTGCACACGTCAAAGACATTTGATATAAAATGAAACCACCGAGAGATGGAGATTGAACTTTATGTCATGTTTATCACAAGGGAATTTAAAATGTTTTATGTGTATGTTTAAAAAGTGTTATGTCATGAATTGATTTGTTTCAGATTTCCAATAGTGTATTCTGGATTGAGTTATGTGAATTCACTTGGGAAAAGCTGACACACATATTTCTTTGAAATATTTTAATTTGGTTTTGATGAATTTAACGTAATGTTAAAGTAAGTTGAGTCCGTTAGAATGTATTTTACATTTCTTGAGTGTGGAATGGATTCATACGCTTCAAGAAACCAAGACGACGTTGTACGCTGCAGAGCGAGCCATATCAGCACGACCGGAAAGAGCACATCCGTTAGCAAGACGCTATCGACGCGCCAGCGGTCACTTCCCGTCGTATGCAGGAGAGGACGCAGAATGTTATTACACTTGCATATACTACAGTCCGATCAAGTTAGCCTTTCCAAAGAACTTTCCGAGCATCGAACCGATGATCTTCAGACTTGAGAGACTTAGTCTAGATGGGAGAGAGTGGTTGTAGTGCCCAGAACACAGTTCAGACGTTGCATCAGAATGCAGTTCGCCTCACATACATGTTATCAAGGCTGACCGGTAGTTACACATCCGGTACAAGTTTATTATAGAGTAGTTTGTCAGACTCTGGCCGCGTGACTAGCCCTCACATGACCAGTATTTCCATGAGGTCACATCCTGTTTGTTTCAACATGTACTGCCTCGTGACCAAGTCAGTAAAACCAGTTATTTCAGTTCGGTACAAAGAATACTCTATCGTGAGGCCAAGTCGAGGCGAGGGGTGTAGAGGACTATGTCCGCTTGGTAACTATTGCCAATGCCCAGAGAGTGGAGGGGGAGATCCAGTTATTCCAAGCACCACACCATATTGAAGATGCCATCATTCTGCAGGGTGACCTACGAGACTTTATACGTCGTGCTGCCTGAGAAGGAACTCCTGTGTGTCCTGCTATCTGACTTGCATGATTAGTTATGAATCTGTTCATATTGAGTTTATTAATAATGATAGAGAATTCAGCTTTTCTCATTGAACGTAATTAGATCACATTCACCGCTTGTAATTGCTTTTGCTTTAAAGACATCAAATTTGCATATTAAAACTTTATTCTTTTATTCGCATATTAGTTAAATTTTATCTAGTTCCGATGACCAGGTGCTACAGATCTAAAAAACATTCCATGAAAAATTGTGGTTTATTGAGCAGAAACCTGTTTGGCAAAATAGAGCACTGTTTGAATAAAATTATAACATGAGAATCTATATTTGTTGTTGATTTGTTCCCATTGATGGCACAGTGTACAGCAATTTCAATTTTCATATTTATACCATATATTTTTTTCTTTTTTAGACATAAATTGTAACTAAATTTTGCTCTTGTGAAATCTATATTGTTTGTAAATGTAAAAATTTGTTTGTAATTGTTGTATGTACCACACTAAAATCGTGACATACTGCTTAATGTCACCGGCACCAACTGCCCTTGTTGCAACGCCAACTGCTGCACGTCAACCCTCCAGGACCATCATGTCGTTAGGGGTTGGAGAAGGTACAGTGGTCTCCTGACAAACTGTAACTATTCCAATATTCCTCTGCATTACTGTTGCTTATCTCGTAAAAGTTAATACTGTTCAAGGAATTATTTCGGGGGTTTTCGGCCAGAAATGAAAATTGACCTCCAAACGACACCTAGTTTACTGAAAAAAGTTGTTATAAACCGCAGCACTAGCCCACGAGAATAGAAAAGATCAGAAATGAAGTGATACCTTCCAGCCTAAGCATATGGGTGGAAAAAATTTTTGCTGTAGAGTTCAGAAGGCTGTCCGAAAAAAAATAAAGGGCTTGGTGCTGCCTTTACATATCGAGGCTGCCACTCCGGCAACTATTTCATAACTAATTCGGGTGGCACCCCCTCCCCCTCCCCTTCCAACACAAGACTTACTCACTTAAAGCCTACATTGTTAACATTCTGAATTAAATAACCAACCCTTTCCTGAAATTTGTACTGAATTATATCCTTGCATTGTTTTGAATTTTTTAATTCCCTAATTACTTTACTCAGTCTAGATTATCGCAAAATTTCACCCTTTAACCTTTTTGCACATATCCTGAGCTCTGTCCACTTCTTTCAGACTAAGTTTAGAATATACATTTATGATAAGGACACTACTGTACTGTGACACATCTTACTGTTCAGGCTGTTGAGGTTATGTCACATGAAGTGCGCCGGATAGCTCAGTTTGTGTTTTGTTAAATGTAGATTAGTTGATTTTATACACCCACCAATCAGGTTTAACTTGAATAGAGAAACTCAGATTCGTCAATAGTTCCATTTATTATCACGAAAATTACACTTCACAACATATGGTATTGTTCAGTTATTGCAGTTTGTCTTTAATCAACTTTTCGAGTGCGCAATATTTCTGCCCGATTTGGATGGTTTAGGTTAGGAATATTGACGAAGAAACAAAATATAAATAACACTCAAGCTACTGGGATTTACTTCACTTTTTCTACCTCAGTGACACCCATTACTTCAATAATTCACTGTAATTGAAATCAATGTATATGTCCATTCTCTCCTAGCCACACCAACGCACTCGAGGCTTTCTCCCCCATCTAACCCTTCCTCTTGCGCCATCCCAGCACGACTGTTAAATCCTGGACGGTTATAGTAGCTAAGGTATCTCTCGGCAGATGATACAACAGAATCCCATACTTACCAAAAAAACAACAAAATGACACATAAAACACAAAGGATTCCACAATTTGAGTTTATAGTTTTTACATCATAATAATATTCTTTATCAACACAAATATAATAATTGGGGACAAAAGGTGTGCAACAGTGGAACTACTTTTGCAGCGCAGTACCCTAAGCAACCCCCTGTGATGGCTGACCAACGCGTGCCAATAACCTAAGTCATTAAGAAATTCTATGAAGCAAGCAATCAACCACAATGTCGGCGCCAGAAATCCTACAGCTTGGAGAAGCTTGCAACACGAGAAGTTACTCACTTCAACAGGAAACATTTAATAAAATACTAAAATTGCCAAAACTCAAAATTCAAGAAAAATACAAAAAAAAAAATATATCAACAAAATTAATTGAAATTTTACTATGGTCAATTTGAAACCTAACACGCCAGGAAAAATTAACAAACGACTCTACTTTAAAATTTGCACCAGTATTTTATATTTAAATTTTGAAAAGATGAATTTAAATTAATTGTGTCCCTAATTACTAGGTTATTTAAACCTGTTGTATCATCCCGAACACATTATGAACCAATACTGAATATGCATAAACCCTGTTATTAAAGATGTAAATTTAATTAAGAAAAAAATATTTTATATAGGTTTAAATAATGTGGGGAAGTGTCTGGGCACTTCACAGTACTGACTGTCTGTGTCTGCCCTACTCCTCAACAATGCATCAGAGAGTAAGTGGAGCAAGCCAACCTAATGTATAAAAAATCCGAGCAGCAGCCAACAAGATGTTACGCTTGGTGGTAGGTAGTGAACTGATTTGGACTTTGTAGGAGAAAATGTCAGCAAGGGGGTTCCATTGTAAACCCAACAACTCCACAACTTGATCTTCCTGGTCGTCCAACGAGCGTGACTGAAGACGTTCCACATCTTCACGAGGTAGCCATTTGAGAAGTGCAGGATGATTATTAGCAAACTTCTGCAGTTTGAACCCTCCACTGTCTAACAAGGCAATCAATTCCCTTTGCATCTCCAAAGCTGCTTCTACTGACGAGGCACCAGTGACCACATCGTCCACGTACACATCAGACTTGAGGACCTTCGATGCCACTGGAAATCGATCTGCTTCATTAGCCAGTTGCTGCGACGTCCGAAGAGCCAGGTACAGTGCAGAGGTGACACCATAGGTAACTGTTTTTAGACGGAAATCCTGAATGGGACCATCCTCAGAAGAACACCATACATTGCGCTGAAAATCCCAATGTTAGGAATGCACTTGGATGTGGCGGTACATCTGCCGGATGTCCGCAGTAAAACTACTTTGTGCACTGTGAAGGACAATAGCATGCTTAGTATATCCTTCTGGAGCTTAGGACCAGTCAGTAAAACATCATTCAGACAGTGACCCAAAAACCCTTTTGACCATGCATAAAAAACCACTTGAAGTTCAGTGGTGGAGCTATCAGTTTCATTATGCCAAGGTGTGGGAGACAGGGCCGCCGACAGGAATTATGGGCCCCTGGGCAATTTAATTTCTAGACCCCCCTTATTTTTTATCACTAAACAGAAACTAAACATGGAACACTTTGGCAAATAAAATATTTACTTAACATTCGAAACATATGTTTGAAAATTAACATTCAAAGAATAAGATTTTAATTTAATGAAATAAATAAACTGTAAGTTTAGGCTAAATAACACTTAAATATACATAGGCCTGAATTTTAAATACTAAAAAACATGAAACTATTTTTAGTGATGACTTACCATTACATTGACATAGAAACTTTTTGAGTAAGCAATACAAATCAAAGTCCTTTTGCATTTTTTGGTTTATTTATGATATCATTTTCAACATTCACTTTAATAGCAACATCAAACAGTGTCCTACAGCCTTTTTTACTGACCTCTAATTTTTTTTCTCGTTCCTTTCGTTTCTGAGCTCCTGATTTATGCTTGTAATGTTCTCTTCACAAACACTCGCAATTCGCAAACTCAAGACAGTACCTATTGTTAAATAATAAAACTATATATTCAACATCACCTTTAAAACCATTAACAGAAATGTTGCATCGCGAACATGCACACACCTACAAACACGCGCGAACAAAAAGTAAATAAAGACTTTAGGCGTAGCAAGTGTAGACCTACTCGTGCGGTGCGGGCCCGTGAGAAGAAACAGGGTGAGGGAGGTAACGGGTGCAGCTCAGATAGACAACAGACAGCAACAGGCGACACTAATCCCCATTGGCGCCGCGTGTGGCTTGTAGGAAGGAGGTGGGGAGGGACATCTATTGTGCTGTTTATTCCGGTGATTTCTGCTGTTCCGCAAGAACTTAGGTGCAGATATAGAATCTTCCTTGTATTTCATATTTCCGTGATGTGTTTTTTTTTTTTTTTTATAAGTTTTTTATTGGTTGCTGGTTTTTGTTTTAACTTTGACAAGGGCCCTTCATCCTCTCGGGCATCTGGGCATTTGCCCTTTTTGCCCCCCCCCCCCCTCTTGGCGGCCCTGGTGGGAGATAGTATTATGGAGACGCAACTTGGGTTTTCGGAATTTTCTCCATATGCACTCTCTCAAGATAGACTTGCGTGAAGGTACAGTACAACTCCTTGAGCTGAGGGTTTTCTTTTTTGCAAACTCTTTTCAACACGAAGACGACGATTGATTGCCTGTGGCCTTGTCACCCAGAAGGAAGTCTTTGAGGCTCGAAAAGGTAAAAACACAATATAACTGCCTGGAGTGTGTCTGGAGTGTGTGTTCACGAAATGTTGCTCAAACTACACATCCTAGCTGGATAAATGCTTACTTGGATGTAGCTCCTCCACCTCCCAAAAGTGTTTCATTATGTTTGGCAATGATGGAATGGTAAGGAGAGACAAACAAAATTACTTCCCACCAGGGGGACCTTGATGCTCCACTCGTCCCATTAATAAGATCTAACCTATGACAGATTCGACAGCTACAGGAGCACGATCGACCTGGTTTCCTGTCGAGAGACAGGGAAACAGGTCTGGACCGACAAGATCAATTGTACCAGGTTTGTCGAATGCTGGATCGGCTAGATTAAGATGGGCGACCTTGGTCCGTACCCTGGCGAGATTTCCACACTTGGTTATTCGAGGCAGGAGAAACGAGTCTACAGAAAAGTGAAGATTTCCTTCACGTGGCATGTGGATAACGTGGCGGACGTTGCAGTTAGGTGGCGGGTTTTCTCGGAGAACTCCCTTTCTTATTCCGTCTCTGCTCCACTCTCATCTCACCTCACCTACACCATTTTTCTAGTTGGACGGGCGACAGGTGTGTCTCGCTAGTCGAGCAGCCGAACCGACCTTCACCCCTGCCTTATCTCATACACACAGCGACACTGCCAGAAGGCGGGAAAACTTAGTGGATTTTCATTTTTCACTACGCAGTGAAAACTATATAAAAAAAGTTTTCAGATGCATTGTTACGGGACACCTATAAAATATTCACACAAAAAATTTACCTGACAAGTCTAAAATATTAATAGTTCTTTTAGTTATTTAATAATGGTGTAGACTGTTTATACCAGCTCGTAGTAAGATACATCAGTGAGAGTACGTCTAAACGGAGCAGTACATATGCCACAAGCCCACAGACACGTGTATCATCAATCGAGTTGCGCAACGAGGGTTTTAAATTAATTAAAATTTAGCGAATATGTACTAAGTATGTACTAAGTTAATATAAAAACTACCTACGTCATCAGTAACGGTGAACTGTAGAATTTTTATCGTTATCGAAAAAACACTGAAAACGAACTGCATTTCATCGAATGTAAAAAGAATATTCAAAGTCGAAGTTGTGAATTAAAATGTGTGTTTCAGGAAGCAAGTTGCGGCGAGGTGATGTTACTGTCATTTAACAAAGAGGTCTTAAAAGCCGATGACGATAAAGTTAGGTAAAAGGACAATACAACATTCACGCCGCAGCCAGGCTTCGAACCCAAGACTTTCGCACCGTTGACATGTGCATAAACGACTATGCTACGGAAGTCGGCTACGAGACATGAACTACTGCAAATAATCGACAGTAAAATTATTTAGACTATTGCAGTGTAAGTATCATTTGACATTAACCGTATCTGTGTATTATGAAAATGTTAATTATGAGAAAATATAATTCCTGCGTACATACCCACGATGCATCAGCTTAGTCATCATAAAAAGTTTAAGTTTATGTTTCCCCTTTCATGACTTGCACGGCCACATGCATGTCTGCTGCTGTTGGTACATGAACATCACGAATATTCCACTTGGCTTCTAGGTGTTCTTCCCTTGTTTCCTACGAACTGCAGGTATGCTTATCACATACGGAAACAGAAGCAGCATAGTTGCAGTTTTAGTATCTGGTTAGTACCATGAAACTTTATAAAACAAATTTACATAAACGACTGTGGCAATGTTGGTGAAGTATGTCTGCATTGTGCAAGTGCAATCACGAACACGTTGGTTTGTTTTAAATTTTCATGAGAATTTGAAACGATCTCAGTTTTCAGGTATCTAAATTGGAAAATAAAATTGTCTACTATGTGCGTCAACTAAGACCACAAAAATATCTTTCCAGCATGACAATGAGATTTTTTAATAATCGTTTCTGCCTTCCGCAGCTATTGTTTATGAAATACTGGTTTCTGGGTTATAGCGGAGTCACTGCTATTTCTCTTCCCGACGTTTCGGAAGACATTCCAACCTCCTTCTTCACTTTTTGTAAAATAATGTTTTTGTAAAATTACACGTTTTATAGTTAAGTTTGGACTATACTTCTATAAATGAGTTGTTGTAATAGTGTGTTATATCTGGATAGTCTTACGGCAAATTCGGAACGTGTTCACAGCATTATGAATAAATTTTGTGTTGACCGAAGTATTTCTCGATATTACTTTGCAAAGAATATCACTGTTCTTCAAAGTTCAACTGTTTAATTTTTAGAACATAAATTATTGTACTTTTAACTTCAGCTAATTAAAAATAGTTAGATTTGACGTACAACTATTTTATACTTTTAATCGAGACTGTGCAACTGATACGTCCAGCAATAAGTAAACCAATACATGTATATAGGACTGTTTGTTGTAATAATTTACGAACTGCCGTCGAAACCAGTTTTATAAGGCTTACAATTATAGCCTTCTTTTATTTACGAGGTTTTACTTACGGAACTTGCTTTCAGTTAATGTTTTTAAAAATTAAGTAACATTTTGCCCGCTATTAAGCGGCAATTAGGTCAATTTAACCATTACACTTTATTTTGTCATAAATATATGAAAAATTTCATTTTACACTTCATTAAAAGAGCTAACCCAAACATCTTCAACTTTCGCTGGAACTTTGCCGGCGTACCAACCAATAGAATCAGTTGTTAGACGTCCCCTCGACAAGTATTTTAAGACTATTGCATTTTTACTTAATTACGAATCGTATGTAGGTGTTTATATATTATTTGCCGCATTGTACATTTCTACTGTTTTCTTGATTTGTTTACATCATATTTGTGAGATATTTTTGTAAAGTATTGTTTTATTTTCAGTCATACCTTAAGTACAATAGATTCATCAGAACACTCAGTTTTCCATGGTGTGCGCAATGCTTACGATTTTTAAACAATATTCTACGAAATTTTCATCTGAAGTTTATTTCCGGTTGTTTTTTACTATCAAAGAAATGCCACATTCACAAAATAGTTACGATATATTTCGTGACATGATAGAAGACACAGTACCCATTTTGAAAAATGGATCGGTTGTCCAGTAATCACTTATTGATGGAGCCTTCGCAAGTCCCAAAATGGTATTATTTATAGAACGTTTGTAATTTCCTTTTTATTGGTTGGTTCCATGTCTTCTGCTCACTACTTGATATGTCAGTGTTACCGAGCTCCAGCACGTCATCCCCTACGAACAATTTGTAGCACTTAAATTCAGATAGGTCAGTTAGTTTTCCTGTCACTTCTGAACTGAACCCAGTTTTCACAATGACAAAGACTTGTCCACTTTCTTCAGGATCATGCCAGAAACTAACGTATTCAACATTCGAGGCAACCTAGTTGTCTTACTATTGTACATTACTTTTTTTTTTGGAAATCTGAAGGTAATGACTTCACGACATTACGTGAAATAAGAATATCTGGTGCAATAATTGTACAGTGTTCCTCTGATGTTATGCAACATTGTTAAGATACGTAGTTCCGGCTGCTGTTTTGTATGAAGTCTCGTACATGTCTGGTGAGTTCGTAGCGTTGTTCAAAAATTCACATTATTTTGAAATTGTTCACGGATGTGACGTACAATTGCACTCTGGAGGAATTATTCGGAAATTTTTAGGTAATATATTCCGAATCCTTGAAAAGGAAACACTATTCTCTTGACATATGTAATTAATAGTATAAATAATTACCACACTTAACGATATGATTTACTAACTTCGACATAGGCTGTTCATGATAAATTGAGGACTGCTCTAATTTTTCTTTCAGCCATTTTGCGATCATCTTCAATATGTTTGACCTGAAAACTTCTCTGGAACAAAAACCAAATGTAAACGTTTCACCAATCTCAAGACGTAACATATTTAGCCAAAATAAAGACCATTTTTTAATATTTAAAGTGTTGGGGAGTGCCTAATTTTAAGTGAACAGACTATATCACTAAATACTTAAGCAGTGTCTGTTAAATTGTTTATTGATAACTATACATTGTTAAGACTGACATATAGTTTTGGTGCAACTACAAAAATTCAGTGTTAACCACACGATATACTAACGTGTGTGCACTAACAAAATATTTTTGTGTCAACCACTGTATTGTTTTTTTCTGTGTAAAATAAAAGGAAGAAAATTTGCATTTACATTTGAATTTGTGTTAGAGATATCGAGTTATTTTTTCGTACTTTTGTCAGCAAGATTATTACGACTACGCATAGTATATTCGTAATTTTCTTTGGTCACCATAGTGTGGCGGTGACGACATGCCTGCTTACATGGTGGTTAGGAGTTTGAATTCAACACATGCTTATTATTTTATATGGTTAGTTACAGTAATTTTTTTATAACAAGGGTGGCTGTATTTCTCCCACACAAAATATGGAATATTCAGTTACTTGTATAAATTTTCTCTACTTTCTGTGTCCATACCACACTTACTCGGTACTTTTGTTTTAGTTGGTAATTTTCTTCTCTTACAGAGGTGATGTCAATGTAAAATTTACTCTAGCACATCTTTACTTACAAGTCGTCATAATTTGGTTTTCTCAAAGCGACATAGGATTGCACAGTCTTTCTACGGTAGTTCAGTTGTGCATGGGAAGTTTATTTTTGCAACTGCCAACTTGTATAGTGCGAAAATGTATATAAATCCTTTCAGAAATATTTTATTAAAGTTTGCACAAAACATTTCTCGAGTTTAAGAGATCCTGCTACCTACTAGTAATAAATATACCTATGATTAAGTTCTCACGTTCAAGATGCTAAATAAATAAATAAATTTATATGCTGCTAAAATTCATTTTCAATATACCTTCACCGTCTTCGTTTCTCATTTGTTTCGCCGACTGTAATATTGCTGCTGATACTAATATTTTGTATGCCTTGAGAACACACATTAGTAGTATGATTTGGTTCCTTCTGGGACAAGGATTCGGTGTGTGGCGCCCGCCTGAGTGCGGTGCCCCCTACCATGTTATGATGCCACGGCCCCGGCCGCCATGTTGGATGACCTTGACCTTGAGTGTCAAATTACCAAAAATTTTTAATAATTTTAAAAAAATTCAAAATAAAAAAAATTCCAAAAATGCCGAAAAATCCCGAAAAAAATATTACCTCCATCTTGTTTCCGGACACCATCTTGGTGTTTCTTCCAAAAAAATTTCGATTTCGCATTCCATTATAACCCCGCATGTATTTAATAAATAAATTTTTAATAAAATTATTTTTTTAAAAACTATTTAATAAAAACTATTAAATAAAAAAACTTTTTATATAAAAATTGTTTAATTAAATTAACTACCGACACAGCTTACCCGGCCGAGCTCCATTAACAAGCTGACTCCCCCCACCACTTTTTACATGTGTATATTAACTTATCCCCCCTCCCCCTAGCACTACCCATTTCTTTAATTTAATTGGCTGTTAGTCATGTGATGAATTTCCCCCCTCACTCCTCCTTCCACTACTTTCCCCTCTCACCAACACTCGTGTTATAACCCGCTCAAACTACTACACCCCCTCCACCCCCCTTTCCCAACTTTACCACCACTTTCTTACACATCGACTAAACATTATTTCCTTTATAATTCTCAATACACAGCATGTCACCAGTGTCTTCACATAGCAGCTAGATGACCGTAAGTAGTAACAACCATCGATTGAGACTACGGATTGATCATCAATTTTAAAATTATCGTTTTTTTTACATTGTAACTATAATTTCAAAAACTTTATTTGAATACCATGAATGAATACTACTTAAACATGACTTATTTCTTAGCTATATCCGATTAATGCCCAATAAAATCAATCAATTATTAAAAAAACTTGTTGGTAAATACTTTTTTTATAACTACACTGACATTGTTTGCTACGGAACTTATCGTCTACACTCGCACTCCTACCAAATTAGCTACATTTCCTTCAATTTCCGATAAAATCAATCATTCGTTTTGAAAATAACATATTTATCAGGACAGTTACATATGCAAGACTCTTAGTCTACTTTCAAACATGGTGTACACCACCCCATCGAAGAAACAGGTGTACAATTTCATACTCATACTACTTATGCTAAACACACCACTCCTACGCCCTCGCACCTACCATCGAATACCCCCTCACAACTCTACCTTCACTCTCCAACAGTCCCGTCAGAACCTGTCCGAACTGATCATCACATTCTTCTACAGTACATATGCGCAGATATGACATTGTCTCTGCTTAGCGAGCAGTTACATATACACGACATCACACAGCCATGCAAAAGCATCATAAAATCTCGTATCACTGGCCTGCTTCCACACCAGAACAGCTATTTCAGTTTCATATATTACTATTTTTATTCTATCTTTACCCTTAAATACAAAAATATATTTAAATCGTAATATTTATTCTCGTCAAACACCCAAGTTAAATAAAAAACATGTTTCCTTAATTATAAAAATTTATATACATTAAATATATAATCAACTACTTGTAAAACAAACACCGCATACCTTGAAAATATATTAAGACTTCACTTTAAAACATTCAAAATCATATCCATATATATCTCGATAAGCAACAAAAAAAACCTTAGCTTAGTGTTCTCATCAACTTCATGTCGTCACAATGCAAAACTAAGGCCTCGTAACAGAAGCTTCATCCATGCTTCGTTGACCCAGTCTCATATATTACCGATTTTGACAAGGAAGTCCCATGCGCCGTCATAGTCAGGAAATATCAAACACATACTGTTCTATTTCTATTTTTTTTTTTCCGAAGTGAGTTGCGGTCAAAGGTAAGTTACGTCGCATGTAACCTGACACAAACATCTCTTATTCATACAATTTAATGAATATCATACAGTGGAACGTGCTCCGTCCTGTTCACTTTCCTACAATGTGTGACTTAATACGGTACTGGTTTTGTGTAATAACACTCCAACCATACATTTTATTTCTTAACTCAGTGATTTTCCAACTCTTCTCAAGGTTATCGAACCGAAGTTTCTTTCATACTATGATGTAATGTACGTTAGTCGTTGCTGATTTCATTTCAGTATGTGTCTTCAGACTACCTCAGAAAGCCAAACACATGAGTACAATTACATTTTTAATATAAATATCTGTACAACCGTATATGCTTTAACTTCTCAACTTTCAACATGTTCGTCGTAATCATCTCGTCATATTCTTAATTGACTGATAGACATGTTAATACACCTGAACTCGCACCCGCACTTCTAACACCCATAAAACCAAACAGTTCTTATTCATACATGTTTTTCGTCTCATACCACCTACCTTATCATGTCTACATGTACTGTAAATCATGTCACAGATTCAACAAGGGTATCTTCAAGTCATTGACAAATATTCCTGGCTGTTCAGATACGAAACAGAAGTTAATGAAGGCTTCACCCTTAACACATCATTCATAGTAGGTACAATTTTCTCCTAAGTTCATTCCATTGTCGAATCTTATTGCTTTCCAGGGAGAATATCATGTCATGTACTTATATGCTATACGTGCATACAGTCTACAGCTCTATCATCAATATGCTGTACGACACTGGTTTGTATTACATTTACTTATTCCTAGTCTCCATACAGCGTATCAACACGCAAATGTCTTGTAGCACTGGTGTCTAGAAGGTGTTGACGTCGATTCTCACAAAGTTAAACACGTAACGGTTACAATTTCCTTAAATGACGACTTATAGCTACAGAGAAGAGACCTTATCGAATACTAACCCTTATATCGTTTCTAGTTGTTGCTTTGTCCAATCAAGATATCCGAGTTTTCTCACTGGTACATAATATGAATAGTACTTTAATGTCATCCGACGTCACGCACATACTGATATTTTCAAATTAATACATGCTTGCGGTAAGAACACGCACGAATATTTTTCATCTTCACTGGAGCTAATGTTACCTCTTCACTATTGTAATATCACCTCTCCCAGACTACTGATATCCGTATACTTACTGCAGTTATTAATATAAGTTTTTTCCTTTTATCCTATATCCAGTCCTGCAAACATATTTGTTACCGAATTTCATGTTAGTAGTAAGATTATGTTCCTTCTGGTGCAGGATTCGGAGAGTGGCGCCCGCCCGAGTGTGGTGCCCTCCGCCATGTTGTGACGTCACGGCCCCGGCCGCCATGTTGGATGACCTTGACCTTTAACATTGACCTTGACCTTTAACCTTGACTTTGACCTTTAGTGTCATATTACCAAAATTTTCCAAAATTTCAAAAAAATTACAAATTTTCATAAAATTTCAAAAATTCCGAAAAAAATATTACCTCCATCTTGTTTCCTGACGCCATCTTGTTTCCGGCCGCCATCTTGGTGTTTCTTCCAAAAATTTTCGATTTCGCATTCCATTATAACCCCGCAGGTATTTAATAAATAAAATGTTTGATAAAATTCTTTTTAATAAAATAATTTTAATAAAAATCTATTTAATAAAAAACTATGTAATAAATAACTTTTTATATAAAAATTATTTAATTAAACCAACTACCGGCACGTCTTACCCGGATGAGCTCCATCGACACACTGACGCCCCCCACCACTACCCATTCCTTTATTTTAATTGGCTGCTAGTCACATGAATAATTTCCCCCCTCCTACTTTCCCCTCTCACTGTCGTTCATGTTATTACCCGCCCAAGCTACTACCCCCCTCCACCCCCTCCCCTTACTTTCCAACAAATTATTTTATTTCCCTTTCTACTTTATGTGCCATTTCCCTCACCACCATTTCCACTAGCCAATAAGAAGCTAGCTCTCTTTCCCCACACAACATTATTTCTCTTACTGTAACCAATTACAAGCTACCGTCCCCTTCTCGTTAGAATACATTTACCTTTATACGCTGTCCTTCTCCTTAGCCCAAATAAGCTAGCAAATTACATTCGATTTCTCCCCTCCATGCCAAAATTTATATCTTAACATATACCCCTCCATCACCTAAATAAATTTCTGTGTGCTTACATTTTATTAGTATCCCTTCTCCTCTCATCACACGTTATATGCCCCCTCCCCTTTTAACCTTTCATACGATTGGATGGTAGACCCCCTTCTCTCACATTCTAATGGTCTCTTGTCTCCCCTCTTTCCCATATTTCTACACTTTTATAAACCCTCGTAACAGAAGGGAATGAGCAGTCTCCGTCATCTACCCCTTAGAGTTCAGTTTACAATGTTAAATCAGATAACCATACCACATGAATATATAAACTGCACCTTTCAATCTTATAACTTTACAGAACCAAAAGCCATCCCTCTTATACCAAATATTAATGGCTGGCACATGCTACATACGGTATCATCTCCAGTACATTCATGTCAGTTAAAACATAGCCGATAATAATTATTCGCTAAACTTTTCTAAGACGTACAAACCTACATTTCGTTCTCATCTAACAAACTAAACTCAATTTTCATCTAGACAAACGCACCTGCATTACACCAGACATATTACTCAGTCAGGCAATACACACAAAACTCCATTGGAACATACTATTAAAACTCAGGTGAAAGTCAACTAAATATACTTCAAACCAAATCATTCTCCATGTAACATTTGATCATTTATTTCCGAAGTCACATAATTACTATGAATGTATCCAATTTTTGTACCTGAATTCCTATCATGACTAGACAAGTACACTTAATATTTATCACTTGGTTTTTATAAATAACAGTCATATTCATTTTTCCATAATACTGAAAATTCCATGACTTAGAATCATCACACTGAGCAAAATCTGATGCTGTCAAGGTACTCAGTCGTAACCTAACGAACATCTAAAGGTCCGATCAGTTACTTATGTCAGTTAAGGTACTCAAATAAATTTTCTCGTACACATCAACATTATCTCCTATTGCTACAATCCTGAAAGAAACTATCATTCTTAAATACTCGGATAATATTGAATTTTTCAGTTTATATTATAAAAGAAATAAATGTTATTTACTAAATCTAACATTTTTTCGTAAATAGACTAGTATATACGACATACTTTACCTAGATGCACAATACAGATATCATATTTGCCAACAATAATATATTCTGACCTATATCAGCACGTTCATACAGACTTTTATTATACTCACACACAAACTCATGTGCAGAGCGAGTTCATACACGAATATAACCTCACACATGTACTTACCCAGCAGAGCAAGTTCATACTCGATCATATCTACATACACGCTACGCTTCAACAGAGCAAGTTATCACATGATGACGCACATTCACACACACACACACTCAAATCAGTGTATGTTCGTACTTGTCATCAACTCTATGCGCGCACCCAGTTCACGTTATAAGTAATAAATAAATACCATTCCAGCAATGAAAAACGCCACTGTCACCATCTAATCCAAGTTACTATTACAGCCATGTAGTTCTACTAAACCACACTGAATGTACACATTTCCAATCAAAAAAGTTAATTCCAATACTTTATACCGTCATATCTCTTTACCTTATTCCATTGACAGCTACCATACAATTCAGTTAGTGCTAATTCTTAATACTTCATAAAAACTCTCACTCATATTGCACCGTACGTACAACGTTCCAGTCCACGCAACACTTGTGATTTTCAGACAATTCTTTACTAAAGTCAATCTTCTTTACGGAATAGGCTTAAACCAAGCTCAAATATTTTTGAGATTTTGACTTACAACAAGACTTCATATGTTTATTTGAGTCGTTACTTTCCAGAGTGAGCCTGTAGCTTCCTAATGAACTACATCTTGCCAGATGGTCTCATATACGGTGCTCTATTACAAAAGTTATCTGCATCATTTCATTTCATTACTATGTAGATTTCATTTCTTTTCAGCACTCTCACATCAAGATAACGTAACCTCAAAAAAACTTTATATTCGTCTATCGTTTACATTTGAGCGAAAAAAATATTTTACGTACATTCATTGTACATGTACTCTTAATACACATTGCCGGAATATCATGGAAGATTCTGTCATAAGAACCAACTTCAAGACCAAGAAGAAGAATAAAATAAAATCAGTTAGTCACTATTTCCTTTGTCAAACCTATAGCTTAAAACTTATACATTTTGTAACCTACTGACTGTAATAAACCAGTCACAGCTATATTTATCAGTAAAATTTTCGTTATTTTAAACATTCGAAACCGAGTCCCACGTTACTTCTTAGCATTGCTTGCTTGGCATTTTCGTATTTATGTTATAATCCTATCATGTACAGTATAGTCTTATGCAAACGAGTTTTCATGGATGTATAGTTCAAATAAATCGTACAGAAAATAACTTCCATCTGACTTTTTTTCTACATAAAACACTCTAGTGTCAGTACTTTTCTCCAGAGTAAGTAAATGTTACCCAGGAAAATAAATTATCAATCCGGGAGTCTATTGACTGGTACGTTACGATTTTATTTCAGTCCCTAAGAAAACATACAACAAAATGATCGTATATCAATAATCATATTCTACAGTCACCTATGTTGTAGTTATTTTTGAAGTACAGTTTCTGACGTGAATGCTTATTCCTTGTTTATTCTCATATACAGCACTACAATTATCACACGAGTAAGTCTTGTAGGCGATACCGAACTTGCAGTTGCTTTCTTCGTGTATGCGTAGAGCACAGAAACTAGAGAACAGTTTACCGCAGTACTTGCATTCACACCCCGATGAACGAGAAACATTTCCTTTGCATATTTTCCTGTGTCTAGTCAAGGTATCATTGCGAGTAAACACTTCATCACAGTTATCACACAGGTAAG